>JAKCPI010001269.1:0-108248 GCA_023213315.1 Euborellia annulipes
TTAATTACAAACCCTTTTAAAAATGAAAAAAATTAAATACACGTAAAATCGCGGGAAAATAAAATTAATCCCATCTTTGTCATCTGTCGAAAAGGCAAACAGAAATAATATTTTCACTCATTCTTTGGCATCAGAAACGAAAAGCGTTATATTTCATCTCTCCTCAATTCTCATTAATCATTTTTATTCAAAAACAAATAAAAGAAAGAGGATTTTATTACAAACGCCAGAAGAAAAATATTTCTCCAAGTGGAAATAAATAAAAAAATCAATTTAAAGCTTTGTCTTTTAAAAATAAACCCTCCCACTCAAATAACGAAATAATTTCAATATATTGCGGCCTGGGAAAAATATTAAAATAATTGTTTTGAGACGTTAACTCTTCTGTAAAGCGATTCTAATTTACTAAAGCATAAAATTCGCTCTATTTTTTTAATTCAAAATTATAAGTAGAGAGCAGTTTTTATTATTAGTAATATTTTATAAAATTATGAAAATTTGTTGTTGTCTTTTCCTGATTCCGAACGAATTTTTTTTTTTTTACTTTGTTCCCAATAATTATTTTATAATTTAGACAATTATATAATATTGAATTAATTCCGATTTTACTTTTGTGTTTATAGTAAAAGCCATTTTTTTTTGGCTAAATTTTATTTGCCTGTGGCCATTTTTTGATAAGATTTTGCTTAAAAAGTGAAGTTTTTGAAAAGAAAATTGATTCTAGAGTTATTCGGGATTTTTTTTATATGTATGAATGTGTGTGAGTGAGAAAAAAGTGTGAGTGTTTAAAAAAAGGGTCCGCCGCAGGTGGGCTGTGCTGCTAGTCTATATATAATTTGCTAATGTCCGTCTGTTCACGATCTTCCCGTTGGAATTTCGAAACCAAATTTTATAAGCTTAAAGGAGACTTTCTAGGGATTATTATAAATATTTTTAATAAATATTTAATACAAAAATGTGGTATATAATTAAAAATTCTCCTAATAATGATTATTAGAAAGAAAATTATTTTCGTTCCAAAATTCCTATAACTTTTTGAGTTATTAATTCCTAAAGTTACGATTTCTCCCATAGGAAATGTATAGAGAAATATTTATGTATTCTTTGCATTTACGTATTCTATGAATATAAACAAATCTCCAAGCAGGCACTGGATTGGAATAAATACCGTTGATGGGCGCCGCGGCTGTCATAAAATTTTTTTAACGCCTTTGAGTTAGGCATCCCAACTGACACCCGTCATCTTATGCCATGTCTGTTTGAGGTAGATTCAAACACACATTAGGGTTCTTTATCACAAAAAAATTTTTTATTTCAATAAAAAAATTTATATTTTCAAGTTATATTGAAATAAAAATGATCCCAATGCCTTGTTTAATCAGAAAATAACAACTTAATTTCGTTTTTGAATGAAGTTGGTACGATATTTCTAATAGGCTTCACCTTTTATTTTTTATATACTGAATAAAATCATTTTAGTAAATACAAAAAAATTAATCTGAATATGTACTGTTAGTTTAAAAATCTTTTTTTGGGTGGGAATCATAAATCACCACCTATGAAAGAAATTTTAAACAGTTTAGCATGGGATTTAAAATTAGAAAGCCTAGCGTAGTGGCAACCCTTCCTTTATTTAAAATTATTACGATTATTCTGTCTGAAAAGCTTTTATGATTCTTGTTTTGGTGGAGGAAATAAATTACACGCTTTTCAAAACAGAACAAATTGAATTGCGTGAATAAATATAATAATAAAATACGCCACAAAAATTGAATTTCCTATCATCGTTTAACAAGGGACGCGGGCCCCCCGGACCATAAAGCTTAATCAACTCGAAACAATTTCAATCCCCGGCGGGATTTGCTACTCAATTATCAAGATAAATGCGATGCGCCCTCAATTTCTGACCTAAAAAAAAAGGATAAATATTTTTAACACCTTTTTGAGGTCAGGGGTAATAAAAGTAAATAAACCAAGGACAGACAGCAATCAATAAATTAATAAGTTCCCACAAAGTAAATAAATTTTTAATGAAAAATTTGGTGTGTCTGGTCGCACAGCACACAACTTTGTCTTTTCTTTGGTAAGTGGTGCTGTCACACCAAATTTTTTTTGTGTCGAGATATATTTAGTTTCCCATAGCACCTTAGTTTCAAACTTGCGTTTTCAATGTTGACTGCTTGAAATAAACTATGGTTATTTTTCAAAATTTTAATCTCTTATTTGGATATTTTATACACAATAGAGAATCCTAAATAAATACAAAATTTCATAAGAATTGGAAAATATTTTTTTAAATGTGTAAAAAGTTTCAAAGGGGACCCCCTTTTGAATCGAGATTAACATGCAAATCCCCATAGGGATTTAACATTGGCTCTATGGAACGAAGAGCCGGAAACGGAATTTGAAAAATCCTATGAAGTACAAGAGTAAAGTGTGCTTCAAAAGATTTCAAGGGCAAAATGAGAATATAAATTTTAAAGGGCATGTAAAAAATTACTGATTTTTGAATTTTTATCAAAATGGTTGGAGCAAATTTTGAGAAAATCGAAAAAAACTGAAAAAGTACATCAGTAAAGTACTAGTACTTTTTGGTCGATTTTGTTCAAAAGCTTATTTGGAAAGTCCAGGAGGATATCTAATTTAAATATAAAATTTCAATCAGCAAAACATGTATATCCATCAAAATCTCGACATAGAATTTTCGACATGATCGCAATACTTTCTCTTATCTATATATTTCATATATAAATTAAGAGAAAGTAAAAAAGTCATTGATTGGGGGGGTTAAATGAATCCGTTAAAAATATAGGGAGGTGTAAAAATAAAATCTATGGGAGAAATCGAAATAGAAATAAAAATTGGAGGGAGTATCTAATAATCATATGAAAAAGGCAAAGAAATGAGGGGGGGGGGAATTGATTCATAATTTGACTGCTTAAAATAAACTATGGTTATTTTTCAAAATTTTAATCCCATATTTGGATATTTTATACACAATAGAGAATAAATACAAAATTTCATAAGAATTGGAAAAAAATATTTTAAAATGTGTAATAAGTTCCAAAGGGTCCCCCCTTTTGAATCGAAATTAACATGCAAATCCCCATAGGGATTTAACATTGGCTCAATGGAAGAAAAAGCCGGAAGATAAATTTGAAAAATCTGAAATACATCAGTAAAGTGTACTTCAAACAATTTTCACGAAAAATTTTACTGATATACTTTTTAAAGAGCATCTAAAAAATAATTGATTTATGAATTTTAAACAAAATCGTAAGAACCAATTTTGAGAAAATCGAAAAAAACTGAAAAAGTACACCAGTAAAGTACTAGTACTTTTTGGCCGAATTCGTTCAAAAGCTTATTTTCATGCTTCATGGGGGTGGCTAAATTAAATATAAAATTTCAATTCAGTAGCTCAATTCCTTCATGCTTAAAATCGTTACACACACTCTCTAAATCAAATATTTTCTTAATGGGAATGTGTTAAGGAATATTCATATGTGACATGTCCATCGAAATGTCTAAACCAATCAATATCTGATTAATTGTCAGACTCTCTCTGAAATTGAGTTTATTTTTTTCGAAGCCTCCACCCTCAATTGACGTCATCACTCACTCTGACAATAGGCTTCAATCAGCTGTTCAATAGCCTGATCTCATCTGATGTGATGTCTTCCTTTTCTTTTTTATCTATCGATATAAATACGCAACCATCAAAGGTCATAGTTCAATTTCCACCCACATAAAATTAATTAAAAATAATAAGTGAATAGGAGGGAGTGCACAAGACACCTGACATGGGTTTTCCAAAGTTTGCGAATAATTATGCCCGTGAATATTTTTCCTTATTATCTCAGGCAACTCGATGAATATGCATGGCGTTCACTCTTTTCTTCCTCCATACAAATTCATTCCCTCCGGGGATTATAATGGAATTTTCTTTTAAATTATTTGAAATTCTAATTTCAATATTAATCGCTATTTAAAAAATAAAAAAAATTTTTTTTGTTCTGGATGAGTGTAAAATTGTTAATAGGGGGGTCAAATTTGTTGGCGATTAACGTCATATTTATATAAGTAGACCTAATTGTTATAAGGAATGACATCAAGATATGTAATTTAATAAGAAAATAAATTTCTTTTTTGTCATCAACAGAGTGATATTTTTTTTTTTTTTTTTTTAATTAGCAAGAAGTTTATTCTCCAAGTTATTTATTGGAAATTATATAACGTTGAGTGCATAAGAAGTAAAGAACTTTCTAGTATAAATACATTTAAGATTTGATTTTTTTTTCAAACAATAAGTCATTATTAAAGCTATGGTGAAAATAGGTGCATATAATTCAAATTAAATAATGAAATTTTTGTTTAACGAGGTTTGTCTTCAAGTTTCCTTATATTTGCTAAAAATCCTGTTGTCGGCGTGTAGCAAATTCAAGGAAACACACACATTTGGTATCCAAATGGCTTAAATAAAATCATCGGACTGCCTGGGATCCGAAACCTCAACCCTTGCTATAAAAGTAGACGCGCCACCAACTAACTACACCAAGCCCGAGGACTAAGAGAAAGTAATAAACACGAACTGAGTGTAGGTGATGGAGGTGCTCACGACACATAGATGTTTGTTCTATTAATAATTACATTAATTAAAAAAAGCATAAATAAATCTGGTGTGATGTCGCACAGCACACAACTTTCTCTTACCTTTGGTAATTGAAAGTTGTGCACTGTGCTTGTCACGCCAGATTTTTCGTGTCGAGATATATTTAGTTTCCGCCGATATAATAGAATTTTTTTTTTTAAATATTCACACTTTTTTCTCATTCTCATTCACACTCACACACACATTCACACAGTCTTTTTGGCAACTTAGGCCATTTAAGATTTAAGAACCCGCGACGTTTGGTATACGAGGTTAGCGCTAACCTCTACACAAAGCCCCGAGGGCGATATAATAGAATTCAAGATGTAAAATTTATAAAGGAAAATATTTATATTTTGTTACCATGGAAACCATTTCTCTTTCCTATGAAGAACAAGAGTAAAGTGGTCTTCAGAATATTTCAATGGCAAAATGAGAATATACATATTAAAGAGCATCTAAAAAATAGACTAATTGATTTTTGAATTTTAATCAAAATCATTGGAGCGAATTTTGAGAAAAACGAAAAAAACTGATAAGCTACATCAGTAAAGTACTAGTACTCTTTGGCCGATTTTGATTAAAAGCTTATTTTCACGCCCTAGGGGGTGCCTTACTTAGATATAAAATGTCAACATCCTAGCTCAATTCCTTCATGCTTTAAATTGAACCCAGATAGACTGACAGACAGACAGACATACGGACCATGTCGCGAAAACCACTTTTTTGGATTAAGGGAACCTCAAAACGTGTACGAGTATATCCATCAAAATCTCGACATCGAATTTTTGACATGAATTCTTTTTATATATTAACATATAGTAAGAGAAAGTAAAAATAATAACTTCTAATAATGGTTGCACGTGTTTTCAATTATTTATAATAGACCTACCCAAACCCTAGGCAGTAGACCCGAATAAATTATTCAAATCCAAAGGATAAACCTCGATAAATAGAAACAAAACCTTTCAATAAGCCGATTAAAAAAAATCTACAATATTTTCCATTTCACCTTGAAAATTGTTATGAATAATAATAACAATTTAACGCGTGTATTTTGTTTGCGAAAGAGATTTTATATTTAATGGCCTTTTTTTCTTTCTTTGATCTGAAAATATGTTACAGGTATAAACAGTGTTGGTTGGCTGGTTGGTTGCTTGTCAAAGCATCCCCCACCCTCACGTCTTTTTTTTTATTCCCAAGGGTAAATTGAAAATAATAAATCAAAAAGTTTTCTCTCAGAAAGAGGGAGTGATAAATGAAGAGAGTTTGACTTCTTGCAACTGGAAATGAATTACTTGACAATTTGTTGGTTCCGGATGCAAAAAAAAATATGGGGAATGACTTCCCCGAGACTTTCTCGTATATTCTTTTGGAATTATGTCTGTGTGTGTTTGTGTGTGTGTGAACACGATTTCTTAAAAACCAAAGCAGCTAGATCGATGAAATTTGGTATATGCTCCTTACACTAAAATTGTAGATTTCTATCAACTTTTGGAGTAAATATGTCACTTGGAAGTAGTACTTTACCTAATAAGTTTTTTAAGAAATTTCGAAATTTTCAATTTCTTTGTTATATTATGATAAAATACTCAATTTTAAAAGTTTTTATTCTTTGATATTTTTTCGAAAACTGAATAGTTTTTGAAATAATCACAGAAGAAAAAGATATTTTTCGTTAATTTTGATAAAAAATCAAAACAAAATCATGCAGGTGTCATTAAAAAACATGTAAATATAAACAAATTCATTTGTGTGCTGTGCGACCAGTCACACCAGATTTTTTTAACCTTCACCGGCATGTGAGGCGATTTAGAAGCCTAGTTTTTTTTTTTGATTGGTATCCGATGTAAAAAAAAAAAATAATCTCATTACAAAAATGAACAATGAATTTATCAAAACATTTTTGAATAAAATCATCTTAATGATTCATCGAAATAAATTCTTAATGAGGAAAGAGATTGTATTTCTGATAGAGTCTTTTAAATTTCACGTCAAGAAATATCTTTTCTATCGATATATAATAATAATAATGGCGACACCGTATTTTCAGATTCTTTTGTCGAATACAAATCAAAGATAAAAAATTCCTTTCTCAATAAATGAGATCTTTTTTGCTTGTTTTCTAAAAGCTAGAGAGAGAAATTTATTATTATTTGATAAATGAATTTCAAGCGTGGAAATGCATAAAATATGCGTTCCATTTTCTCTGCATCTGCACTTTTAAGAAGAATGAAAACATCTCCTGGTAGGGGGGGGGAGACAAACAATGAATTGTTAATTTATTTAAAACTTAATAATTAGAATAAAAATCACTAGTGGCCACTATACTTGAAAATCTGAGTTCCAAAAGATTTAGTCATAAAAAAACCGAGTTGGGCAATAAATCTTTATCGGTGAAATTATTTACTTCTTCTTTCCTAGCCTTGATCCCGCAGTGCGCGGTCAGCGGAATGAGTTTTTTGCGACAGGAAGAAATAGAACAGGCCGGCCAGTTGCACGGTCTGACGCAGGACAAACATGTAAAGAACAGAAGGATCGCCAGTACCAGCACGGGTAGCTCGAGGTCGCAATCCATGTACCCACAAGACCTGAGCATACTTCTATGATCACTAACTTCATATTTATCTGATAAATAGTTCCAGAGAAGTAAGCAAAATAAAAAATTAACTCGATGGGGTCATATGATCCGAAACAAAGATTTTTATATACAGTAGAATCGTATTGCCACGGGACGGACCGTTTGGTACGAATCATCGAGAATGCCAATTATCGGGATAACAAAAATTAAAAAAAACATATTAATGCGAAGACTAAATTATGGAAAGGTAAGAAAAAACTGTGAGAAGCTCAATTTCACTCCCTCTTCTTCCTTTCTTTGAGTGATAAGATTATGAAGAGAAAACTTCTTTCTTGGAAATAGTACGAACTAACGAGGTTTTTAAGCTGGAAATACGAATTATAAGACATTTTAAATGATGACCTTAAGCATACAAATAATACCGAAATTACCTAGGGGACTGAAATGCATTTTTTTATACCAGTTATCGGGATTTTCTCTGGGAACCGGCAATTTTTCTTACGAATTAGCCGGAAATACGAATAATCGGGATTCAACTGTATACAAAAATTATGGGATTATATTTTTCAAGACCTCTCATGGGCGTAACTATAGAATTTGGCTGGGGAGGGGGCCATGGAACCAGCCGTCCTCGCTGGGGGGCCATGGGACCAGCTATTCTCCGGTGGGCCTGGAAAGCCCATATTTTCTCAATTTTTCTTGGGGCAAGAAGCTTTCTGGGGGGGGGGCACGAGTCTTCTGGGGGCAAGTCCCCCCCGGCACCCCTCTTGTTACGCCCATGAAGACCCTTGGCCCTTTATAGCGCTTGTTTTAAAATATTTGTTTGAAATTACAATAAGATGAGGGAATGTACAATATATCTTATAATTCTAAGTAAATCTTTAAAACTTTATTGTTATTTTGTTCATGGTGATAGTGGCGAAGAAAAACCAAATGAAAATTGTTTGAAACAGTTTGAACAATAAAACTTTAAAGATTTACTTGAAATTACAATACCAGAGCTCTGATGAGGGTCAAACTAAAACCGAAACGTCCGTGGTTTGAAATATAACAACAGTAAGTTGTTTTTTTCTTTGAAGTTGTTTACTTATTTACTCCAGATAAAAAATAATGTTTATCAGTTTCCTATTTTTTTTAATTTTTATTTTTAAATTATTATTCGAAAAGTATAAACCAACGATGGTAAAGTTAAGGGTTTCCTTGGCTCCTGGCTAGTGAGGCTGTCGATTGCACTATTTCCGGCATGACACTTGCGAGTGCCCCCTCGACTAGAGCTTTGGCTCTCACTGACGGCTGTCTCTTCACCTCAGTGCCCGGTGCAATGTGCAAGCGAACAATGCTGTTGCGTCGCCACCATTGTTGCCAACTTCTGAAGTGATGACGTAAGCGCACGCCCAACCAGAATAAATATGTTGTATCTATTGACACGGCCATTCTGAAAACAACAAATCGCAAATGATCTTATTTTCAAAAAAAAAAAAATCAAACAAAATCGATATAAGGTATCTAGTAGAGTTTATAGAATACTTTTTGAAAAAGCGGCTTTGGGTTTTGAAACGGCTTTCAAATTTTTTCGTATAAAAAAAGACATGTATTTACAAATTCTATTCGAAATTTTTAATTTTTTTTTTTTTTTTAATTACTTAAACTTTTGAATTATCGAATTACTCATAACTTTGGCCAATGGTAGCGGTCTCTAAAATCAATTTGCATGGGTGAAACTAGGGGGTGCCGGGGTGGGTCTGCCCCCCCCCAGAAAGCTCCTTGCCCCAAGAAAAATTGTGAAAATATGGGGCTTTCCAGGCCCACCGGAGGATAGCTGGTCCCATGGTCCTCCCAGCGTGGATGGCTGGTCCCATGGCCCCCCCAGCCAAATTCTCTAGTTACGCCCATGTCAATTTGTCAAAGATAAAAAAAATACGCGTATATTTTTTTTTTCTTTTAGAAGAATGTAAAACTATGGCCCGGAGAAAATATTCAACTGAATAATCGAATCATTCTACCCGAAACGGCGCGGATTTCTTTAAGAAGTGTTTAAAACATTCAAGTCTAAAAATTGTTTTTAATTGCAAAGATCCGCCACTGTATATCACAGTTATTAGTTATTTGATTGTCTGTGACACAATGACCTCTGGCCTCATGTACTAGGGGGGTTCAGGGGTTCACATCCCGTCTCAAGCGATCCTGTTCTCTTTAAAAGAGATATTCTGCCAAATATTTAAAGATCTAATGTCTACAAAAAGTGACAGATGAAACGTGTATTTATTCATTAACTTACTAAAAAAAACACCGGTTTTTGAATTTAATAATTTTCTTTTAAAAACCGTTTTTTCGAAGGTTTTTGAAAACCGACAAACAGTGGCGTAGCGAGGGGGGGGCAAGGGTGGTCATCATGCCCCGGGCGCTACTCACGAAGGGGCGCCAAATGGTCCGCAAATCAAAAAATAATTTTAATGACCAGGAAAAAATTTTTCGCGTGACGGGAAAATTTTGTTCCACAAAAAAAATATAATTTTTCCGCAAAAAATTCCACAAAATTTCCCTAAAAAAAAAGGTAAGATGATTTTAACGGCGGGGCAAAAAAAAAATTTTCCGCAGGCAGGAAAATTTTTGAGTTCGGACCCCTGGGGAAAAAATTTTTATATACGCCCCTGTATAATATTATATGGTTTTCGAAAGGGGGAGGGGCGTTAAAAAGGTATTGTGCCCCGGGCGCGAGTTAAGCTCACTACGCCACTGCCGACAAACCCTAGTATCCAGTTTGCCTAGGGTCGTGCTTCATCAGAGCAAGAAAACCATGTCAGAATTCCAATAGCTTTGCCGTTAACATATTTAAAGCCATTTATTTATCCACACAATACTCTAGAGTTATTTTTAACTCGCATGTAAATATTTATTTCCATCTTATTAGCTATTCCGATTCTAATTGACAAGCTCTTTAATATTCAACAAATCTATGTTAAAGAGGATGCTCTGGTCGGGTAAACGGCTCCTTCAAATAAACAAAAGCCCAAGCCCAAAATATTGACATTACGCAAGAAATAAAAAATTCCGTGGTAGCTGATATAAGAAAAAAAAATCTTTTCAGAGAAAGTTTTGCGAAGTGCTATTTGTTTTTATCATTTTACAAACAAGCAAGTCTTTATTTAAATAAAATATAAAGGTGATAGATAATTCGTAAATTATTTAGCCAATCGGCGATTCTCTCTTTTTTAATTCTCTTCTATTTCTAAAATTCAATTTGTTTTTAATCAAGTTAAAAAAAAAGACCGTCGACGTTTGGAGCGAAATTCATTAGATAAGGAAACGGGGGGCTTTTATAAACAATAAATTATTAATCTAACAAAAAAAAAAGGAAATAGCTTGATAGAATAAATAAATGCCTTTTGATTGAAATTCTATTAAAAAAAAAAAAAAGAAAAAGATGGAAAATTTATATTTTTTGATAAGAAAAGTTTTAAATGAACTCCCTTCCCTCCTCTCATATTTATAATACATCAGCAACAATCCCTACCTTTTAATCACACAGTCAATATTTATTACCATTTAATTATCCTTTCCCTGCCTGATAAAAAAAATCTGGTGTGACAAGTTGCACAACTTTCTCTTACCTTCAGTAATTGAAAGTTGTCAACTGTCCTGAATTTTTGTGTCGAGATATAGTATTTAGTTTCCCATAGCACCTTAGTTAACCTGACCACTTGCATTTCATAAATAAAAATAAAGGATCCGAGCTCACAACTTTGCCCACCCATTCAAAGAAATTACGCAACTCGTTTGTTTTGATTTCGCTAAATTTTCAAATTTAAATAATTTTTTAATAAATAAGGACAGGGCCTAAATGGCTTCAGATGCCGAAAAATATCTTAAAAAAATTTACTATCATAAATAATGAACAAGAAATTGTCAAATGGCAAAAACAACAACAGACACGAAGATCGTTGTTAACAAGCGGATGGGTGGCCTGGATAAAGAAGGCTGTCGAACGTCAACCGGAAGCAAACGACACGATACAATTTTCCATAATAAATTATAAAGTCTTAAAGGCATTAGTAGGCCAAAAGAAGACTATAAATTAAAATACATAAAAAAAGAAATTTTCACAGTGACTGTAACTATTTAAAACATTTTTTCTTCTTTCTCCGGTTTTGTTTCAAACGTTTGTGCACTTGTTTTTGTAAATTTTGAGAAAGTACTTTCGAAACCAATAAGCTCGTAAAAAACCAATCAATTTATTCATTTAAATATTCACAAGCGAAATATTTAAATTTGGCTATCCTGTAGGCAAAAACTTTAAAGCCAAAGCGTTAACTTTTAGTCAATAGTGTTAAAAAATTAATCTCATGTCAAGGAGATGCAATTAATATTTTAACGCCGTATTTAATGCATAACACACCGTTGGCTCTAGTTTAAACATAATCAGATCTATTCTCTAAAAGCAGACGGTAAAATTTAACATCAACAAATGGGAGTTAAAAAGTAAAAATCGTTAAAAATGGTATTCTCTAAACAAAGTTTTTAACAGCGACGTTATCATGTTGTTTTTATTTAAAAGCTATCAAAATCATAACCTTACTTTTTAGATTAAAGACGCCATTTTTATGCAATAAATACGGCGTTAAAATATTAAACGCATTCCCTTGACATGACATTAATTTTTTAACACTATTGATTAAATGTTAACGCTTTGGCTTTAAAGTTTTTGCTTACAGGATAGCAATTTGAGGGAAATGTTAAAATGAATTAACGCTGTTTACATATGTTAAAAGTTAACGTTTTTGCTTAGAAAATAGACCTATACAAGTAGGTGAAATTAATGAAATATAATTATTTTAGTCCATTTCATCTTGATACCATCTTAAGAAGAAGACAAAAGAAAATAAACCTACTTTCTTATTTTACATATAATTTAGTGAACTCCACCTCAGTAGCCGAAAAGGGTTAAAAAAAATATATAAAACTAAGTTTTAGGCTTTTACTTGTTATTAAGTGTGGAAGTAAGGAGGTTACTCACGATAGTATGCCGACGGTGAGTAGAGCAGTGTAGATAGGGCCGACGGCTTCCCCATCCTCGGAAATAAGAAGCAACGTGCCATCCAGGTAGCTCTTGAGAGTGCTCCACCCCAGGTAGGTGGTCATAGCTGCTAAAGGTGTGAAAGTGCAGAAGGCAAGAGTATCGAAGAGGAGATCGGCGGGCGCCTGGCAGAACAGCCAAACCACAAGAGAACCACTTCTCGAGTATCTAAAAAAAAAGAAAAGAAAATTACTTAAATTAATGGCCTCAGATGCTGAAAAAATGTAAATTTATCATTTTAAATAGATAATGTAATCAATAATTTGATGCTAGGTAAAAAATATTTGTATCAATTTAAATTTATTTTAATTTGGGGCCATTATAATTATATAATGTGCAATTAATTATATAAACAGCCTTCCCTTCCAGGGACCCTATTCGAAAATTCACCGTAATGTAAAGGAAGTTCTTTTTCTCAACGCCTAAAATTTAATTGAACACTTTTTACTTTCTCTTACCTATGTATATGTAATATATATATAGAGAGAAAGTATTGGATTCATGTCAAAAATTCGATGTCGAGATTTGGATGGATCTTCACGTTTTGAGTCCCCTGAATCCAAAAAGTGGTTTCGCGACATGGTCTGTCTGTGTGTGGGTGGGTGGGTGGGTGTGTGTGTGTGGGTGTTCAATTTAAAGCATGAAGGAATTGAGCTACGGAGGTTGAAATTTTATATTTAAGGTTAAACATCCCCGGGACCGGAAAAATAAGCTTAGTCAAAATCGGCCAAAGAGTACTAGTACTTTGGCTGATGTACTTTTTCAGTTTTTTTCGATTTTCTCAAAAATTTGCTCCAACGATTTTTTTTTTTAAAATTCAAAAATCAATTATTTTTAGATGCTGTTTAAAATGTATATTCTCATTTTGCGATTGAAATCTTCTGAAACCACTTTACTCTTGTGTTTCATGGAAAGGATAGGAGAAATGGTTGCCATGGTAACAAAATATAAATATTTTCCCATACTTGTAAATTTTACATCTTGAATTCAAATGTACCGTACTGTCGGGAACTAAATATATTTCGACACGAAAAATCTGGTGTGACAAGCACAGAACACAACTTTCGATTACCGAAGGTAAGAGGAAAGTTGTGTGCTATTGCGCCAGTCACACCAGATTTTTTATTGATCAGGACTTTAGCCGTTGGCAATTCAAACACCTTTTGGTAAATAATTGATTGCCGGTTGTTGCACCAAGCCCCGAGGGCGTCTTTATTAAGGTTAACTTCACAAAACTTTCTGTAAATCTCAGATGGCTTATTATCAGGTCTATTCTCTAAAAACAGACATTAAAATTTAAAATAAATAAATGGGTCTTAAAAAGTCAATCAGTGTTAAAAAATGCTATTTAAATTCTGCAAACAAAAATTTAAAGTCAAAGCGTTAACATTTAGTAAATAGTGTTAAAAATTAATGCCATATCTAGGGGGTGCCTTTAATATTTTAACGTCGTGTTTGAAATAAAATGGCGTCCTTAACCTAAAAAGTAAGGTTATGATTTTGATAGCTTTGAAATCACTAGCGTAACGTTTTTTTAGCTGGGCCCCCCGCAAACCTTTATTTCGGGCCCCATTATTAGACCATACAAAAAATATTTTTAAAATACCGTATATCCCTGGACCCTGAGGGCCCGGGCCCTCTCAAGAGAAATTTTCATTAAATTTTTTACCGTTTTTGCCGGAGGCTCTGAGGGCCCGGGCCCTCTCAAAGAGAAATTTTCATTATTTTTTACCGTTTTTATCGGGGCCCTCTCAAAAGAGAAATTTTCATTATTTTTTACCGTTTTTATCAGGGCCCTCTCAAAGAGAAATTTTCATTATCTTTTTTTTATCTAAATTTTTCCTTTTTTATCGGAGCTACAGTTTTTTAGCCAGGTCCGGCCCGAGGGCCCCCCAGGGTCCCAGGGCCCCCCGCATCGCGGGGTCTGCGGGGGCGTACGTTTACGCCACTGTTTGAAATAAAAGCAACATGTTAACGTCGCTGTTAAAACTTTGTTTAGAGAATAGCATTTTTTAACGCTTATTGTTTTTACATTAGTTTTTAACATCCATTTGTTTATTTTAAATTTTAAAGCCTGTTTTTTAGAGAATACTGTAGATGTGAAAAAACTCATTTTTTTTAACTCTAAGGTTATGATTTGCTATAGGATAAGTTTGCTAGAAGACTAGAACGGTCATTAGACGTTCACAATTGTTATTTTTAAAAATACATTTACGCTAGACACAGAAATAGTAGTGCATTTTTTTAATTATTAAAAAAATAAATCGCGATTAATAGCAAAAATATATTTTATTTCTATTCAACAGCAAATTAATTTAATTTGACTATCACTAGTTTAATCTGATCTTATAAAAGGCATTTTCTGAATCTCAGAATAAAAAGTTTCCCCTACTAAGCTCACAATCACAAGGAAGAGAGATTACACGGCAATTGGCTTCCTATTTCAGCATATCTCAGCACGAGACACTGAGCAAAATTAAATTATAGAGTATTTTTCTATATATAGAAAAAAAATCTGGTGTGACTGGGGCGCACAGCACACAACTTTCTCTTGCCTTCGGTAATCGAAAGTTGTGTACTGTGCTTGTCACCACCAGATTTTTTGTGTCGATATGTATTTAGTTTCCGACAGTATGGTTCATTCGATTTTCAAGATGTAAAATTTATAAGTATGGGAAAATATTTATATTTTGATACCATGGCAACCATTTCTCCTATCTCCTCTATGAAGTACTAGAGTAAAGTGGTCTCAGAAGATTTCAATAACAAAATGAGAATATACATTTTATAGAGAATCTAAAAAATAATTGATTTTTGAATTATAAAAAAAAAAAAATCGTTGGAGCAAATTTTGAGAAAATCGAAAAAACTGAAAAAGGTCATCAGTAAAGTACTAGTACTCTTTGGCCGATTTTGTTCAAAAGCTTCGTGTCACGTCCCATGGGGGTGCCTAACTTAAATATAAAATTTCAACCTCCTAGCTCTTTTCGTTCTTGAGATATTTTGTTCACAGACAGACAGACAGACAGACACACAGACAGACCATGTCGCGAAAACCACTTTTTTTACTTTCCCTCTTACCTATGTATATATGTAATATATATATAGAGAAAGTATTGGATTCATGTCAAAAATTCGATGTCGAGATTTGATGGATCTTTACGTTTTGAGGTCCCCTTGAATCCAAAAAAGTGGATTTTCGCGACATGGTCTGTCTGTCTGTGTGTCTGTGTGTGTGTGTGTGTGTGTGTGTGTTCAATTTTGGCATGAAGGAATTGAGCTAGGAGGTTGAAATTTTATATTTAAGTTAGGCAGCCCCCGGGACCGGAAAAATAAGCTTTAATCAAAATCGGCCAAAGGGTACTAGTACTTTACTGATGTACTTTTTCAGTTTTTTTTCAATTTTCTCAAAATTGCTCTAACGATTTTGATTAAAATTTCAAAAATCAATTATTTTTTAGATGCTCTTTCAAATGTATATTCTCGTTTTGCCCTCAAAATTGTTTGAAGCACACTTTACTCTTAGTGCTTCATAGAAAAGATAGGAGAAATGGTTGCCATGGTAACAAAATATAAATATTTTCCCATGTTTATAAATTTTACATCTTGAATTTTAATATTGGCGGAAACTAAATATATGTCGACACGAAAAATCTGGTGTGACAAGCACAGAATACAACTTTCGATTACCGAAGGTAAGAGAAAGTTGTGTGCTGTGCGACAGTCACACCAGATTTTTGGATTCAGGGGACCTCAAAACGTGTATATCCATCAAAATCTCGACATCGAATTTTTGACATGAATCCAATATTTTCTCTCTCTATATGATACATATACATATATAGAGGTAAGGGAAAGTAAAAAAGATCATATTTTTATTTAAATACAAAATGAAATCAAAATTTTGATTTCTCTTGATTTATAAGGATCGGGAAAGTATATTGTTTCCAGGAGATAATAGAGATAATACGAGTATGAAAAGAGTAGGGTGTGTTCAATAATATAAATTGCCAAAAAAAATCAAATCCTGGTCTTTGTTATCTAATTACTAGGAGCTTCCTTCTATTTCAGATAATTGATTAGCCGCCGTTATTTTTAATCCCGCTCCTGGATTATAGAAATAAACCGAAGGGATTAAATTGCCAATTGAGCCGAAATCCCGAAATAGAACCAATTAAATTGGAAAGAAAATAGCCTCGTTATTGCGAAATCCGAACATTTCACACCAACCCCTTGCTGGTTAAATACTAACTTTTCTATCGTGATTTCTCTGTATAAATCAAAGTGAACGAAAATATACATATCCCATTTTATATAAAGAAGTTACCTTTGAGGTTATTCACACAAATGAAATGATAGCTCTAAGGGGTTTAAAAAAAAAATTCAAATTTTTCTCCTCTTTGACGTCATATGTCTTAAAAGTTCATGAACTTTATGAAATATTTTATTAGAATTTAATTTATTTTATTTATTGATTCTAACTATTCAAGCGAGTTATAAATATTAATAAAATATCTCGATCTCTATCTCTAAACATAAAGAGATATGAAAAGCTTTTTAATTTGAAATAGGAAAATATTGGAGACAGATTTTTATGAGATTCGATTTATTTAATTCTATTGATATAAGGGTCTATGATCTTTCTATTTCATTGAATTTTATTTAAAAAAAATGTCGGCGGGCCTGACAAGGAGAAAGAAGAACAGTCAGCAAAATCAATCTCAATAAGCGCTCAACATATCAATGGGTAGCCAAGATGAAAAGGGGTGTTGAACTCCGAGCGATTTTTTCTTTCCAATTGAATAACTATATTCATAATAAACTGGTAAATATACAACGAGGAATTAATAAGAGAAAGAATCTTCAATAATATAACTAGAAGAAAAAAGTAGGGGCAGAGTCTAAATGGCCTCTGATGGCGAAAAAGACCATAAATAAATTTAAAAAAAAACAATAAGTAGCCAAAAATGCAAAATTAAAAAGTAAAAAGAAAGCATGGCATTATATTAAAAAATCTGGTGTGACTGTAGCACAGCACACAATTTCCTTCGGTAATCGAAAGTTCTGTGCTTGTCACACCAGATTTTTTGTGTCGACATATATTTAGTTTCCGCCGATGTATAGCAACCATTTCTCCTATCTCTCCTATGAAGTACAATAATAAAGTGGTATTTAGAAGATTTCAATGGCAAAATAACAATATACATTTTAAAGAGCATCTAAAAAATAATTGATTTTTGAATTTAAAAAAAAAAAAATCGTTGGAGCGAATTTAGAGAAAATCGAAAAAAAAACTGAAAAAGTGCATCAGTAAAGTACTAGTACTCTTTGGCTAATTTTGTTCAAAAGCTTCCTGTCACGTACAGTGGCGTCATTTGGGGGGGGCAGGGGGGCATTTGCCCCCCCCCCCAAGGGCTCTGATTTTTATAAAATTTTATATTATTCTAAATAAAATACTCCAAAATACATCTACGAGTATACAAATTGTACAAAATTAAACAATTAATTAAATTAAAAATGTTTTGGCCAAATTTGAGTACCCGTTTGTAAGTAAATTTTAAGAAAAAAAAAATGTTTGCCCCCCCCAAGAAAAAAATTTGCCCCCCTAAGAAAAAGTTGAAATGACGCCACTGGTCACGTACCAGGTGGGTTTCTAACTTAATTATAAAATTTCAACAACCTAGCTCAATTCCTTCATGCTATACATTGAACCCAGGCAGACAGACCATGTCGCGAAAACCACTTTTTTTATATTCAGGGGACCTCGAAACGCGTATATCCGTCAAAATCTCGACATAGAATTTTTGACATGAATCCAATACTTTCTCTCTATATAAGAGAAAGTAAAAATTTTGAAAAAAGTCGCTTTTTTCAAAAAAATCTGGTGTGACTGGCGCACAGCACACAACTTTCTCTTACCTTCGGTAATCGAAAGTTGTGCACTGTGCTTGTCACACCAGATTTTTTGTGTCGACATGTATTTAGTTCCCGGCAGTAGGGAATATTTGAATTCAGATGTAAAATTTATAAGTATGGGAAAATATTTATATTTTGTTACCATGGCAACCATTTCTCCTATCTTTCCTATGAAATACAAGAGTAAAGTGTGCTTCAAACAATTTTGAGGGCAAAACGAGAATATACATTTGAAAGAACATCTAAAAAATAATTGATTTTTGAATTTTAATCAAAATCGTTAGAGCGAATTTTGAGAAAATCGAAAAAAACTGAAAAAGTACATCACTAAAGTACTAGTACTCTTTGGCCGATTTTGATTAAAAGCTTATTTTTCCGGTCCCGGGAGGTGTTTAACTTAAATATAAAATTTCAACCTCCTAGCTCAATTCCTTCATGCTTAAAATTGAACACACACACACACACCCACCCACACACACACACACCCACCCACACACACACACACAGACAGACCATGTCGCGAAAACCACTTTTTTGGATTCAGGGGACCTCAAAACGTGAAGATCCATCAAAATCTCGACATCGAATTTTTGACATGAAACCAATACTTTCTCTCTATATATATATTACATATATACATAGATAAGAGAAAGTAAAAAAAAAGTCTATGAGAGGGAAAAAAGAGCTAAAAAAGTCGCAAAAGTCGTTTATGAAAATCTCAAAAAAAAATTTTCTTTTTATGAGATCAGTGGAGTTATCTAAGAATATCTGCCAAAGTCTCAATATTGACAAAAGTCGAAATATTTTTTTCCGTTCTCTAATTATAACGATTAGTTATAATTTCTTAAAAGATAATCACCTTAGTATACTTCTCTAATTAGCAGTGAAGTAGCACGGGGTTACTTGTCGAGGAATGGCTGATGGAGATGCCAGGTAAGAATTTATTAAAATAATAAAGTTTCCTGAAAAAATGTATTATTTTAATAACCTGGCATCTCCATCAGAAGTACTACTTCACTTCATAATACGTCTCTAATCACGACTATCTAAGTTCCTTAGGAAGTGCTTTGTCAATTGTAAGTGATTTTTTCTTATAGAAAAAGGGGTGGTGCAATAAACTCGCTTTCTTCCCCAAAAGTCGACTAAGCCCCATTTATTAATTTTGTTTTTAATATTGTCGACCCGCCTTCCGCCCTTAATTTAATAGGAATTAAGTCAAGGTTCGCTTGTCCTTAATGAGTGAATCCTCTCTCTTCTCTCCTGGGACTCAGCCTCATTTCCTCGAATTAATTAATCTGGGTATCTCACCATTATATTGTAATTATTTAATTAATTACAAACAATTTGGGAGAGGACAAGGGCGAATTGGGAAATCATATTTCTCTATTGAAATAAATAGTCTCTCCGAAGCAGAAAAAGATCTTAATTAAAAAAAAATCAGGTTTCAAAATCACCCACTTTGAGTCTTTGTTTAAGTCACTTCCCGATGAGCCAGAGGTGTGAAATTTGATATTTAAGAGTCATTTTTGATGACGCAAATTGTGAGTCGGGTTTTAGCAAAATTTACCAAACTAATGTGGTACTTTATTTGAAACCTCACGCGTATTAATCTAATTTCAAAATGACTTCCCGATGAGCTAGAGGTGTGAAATTTGATATTTAAGGGTCATTTTTGATGACGCAAATTGTGAGTCGGGTTTTAGCAAAATTGACCAAACTAATGTAGTACTTTATTTCCGCATCCTGCTTTTTTTAGTACTCTATAATAAAAAAGACTAAAAAGTTTAAAATAAAAATATAATAAAAAAACTTTTAAAAAAATGCTTTTATTTAAATTGAACTAAAAAGAGAGAAATAATTTAATTGTTCTTGTTAAAATTGTTGAATATTTATGACTTAAAATAAAAGCGTGGGGCGCTTCAAAGTGATTCCGAGGCTCTAAGTATATACAATTCCTTAAGCTATCAATGTGCGCCCCATGCTTTTATTTTAGTCATAAATATTCAACAATTTTAACAAGAACAATTAAATTATTTCTCTCTTTTAGTTCAATTTAAATAAAAGCATTTTTTTTTAAGTTTTTTTTTTTATATTTTTTTATGAGAAAAAATGCAAACAGGTTCAATCAAGTAAATTAGAAACACTTATTCAGGAGGAGTTAAAGATAGGAAATAAGGTAACCTCACTGGGTGCCTGTAGATGACTATTGCCAAGGCCTTGAGGTTTGAGGCATCGTGCATGGGTAAATAAACGGGTATATCCGGGTAGAAATTCAAAAATAATAATAATAATAATGATGAAAACGCTTAATATAACATGATCGAATTGGAGATTGAAATTATTTGCCTTAAATAAGCAACAGGTTTAGAGCTTGTTTTCAGAGTGTCTACAAATTCATTATCCATAAATGTATGTGCAAAGACGGATGGTGATTTTATGCAAAGCCTCTTCCGGGTTTTGCAACAAGTGGAACCGTGTTCTTTTTTTTGCTTTTGTTATCTTATGAATGATGATGAAGGGTTCGTTACATATACATATGTAGTTTGCAAACAGAGATTAGTTTAATGTCTATTAAGGATTCAAGTGCATTATGGTGTTGTTAAATCCTCTCTGTTCTATTCGGGATTAGCCATTCATTCAGGAATTATTCGGATATTGCAAATTTGAAGTATGAATCTAAAATCTAACAATACTTTCTCTCTACTGTATATATTTCAAGAGAAAGTAAAAACAAGAAAACTTTCAATCAACCGAGATGGTGAGTTCTTTGTGTAGCGTCAGGTTACCAATTTGAGGTATCTTATTGATTACAAAAAAAAGTGTTGGCGTTTACGCCTCTGTATAAGCGCCCACTGAAAATCTTTTGAACAAGGAGATAATAGAAATAATCCAAGTTTTAGGGATCGAATAAATATCCCCCTTATAGGAGAAATCGTAAACATGAACAATTAATAAGGAGAGGGTAGTCAGAACCCTCCCTCCCCAGGAAATGAATCTATACAATGAGAAAAAATTGAGAATGGTCGAATAAGTTATACTAACGTGAAAAGAAGAAGTTGATCTAAAAAAAAAGGCGAATGATTTTTTCAAGTGAGAAAAAGTTACCCTGAGAGCAGAGTCGTAGGCCTAGACCCGATCTCCTCATAAAATTCACCTTTGAAAAATTTCTAGGTACAATATTAACCTAAAGAATAGAGCCGTGAAGTTAGACAACCAGAGCGCTTAGCTGGCGTAATTGTTGTCTCAAAAAATACTAATTCCACTGCAATATTTAAAAAAAAGTTTATTTATTTATTTTCTAAGCACTCTGGTTGTCTAATCTAGAGAATAGAGCCTTCACGGCTGGTTAATATTGAAACTGACTGTACGAATATGTAGGAAACGTTTGTTTCCCTGAAGAAGGAAGTGGCTGATGCAGCGGCGTAACTAGCCTTTGAGGGCGGAGCTCAACTGGGGCGCCGTTTTTCGTTCTACCTTTTTTTTTTAGTATTCGAATCTGGTTCGGGCTTTTTTGTAGTTTTTCTCCGGATTTGTGATATAAAATGAATTTATTCTGAAATCTCAAAAAAAAAAAAGCGAATGCGCGAGTGGCGCCAAAAGCTTGATGCGCCTGGGGCGGGGGGGGGGGGGCGAGCGCCCCCTTTCGCCCCCACCTGGATACGCTACTGGGCTGGTGTTAAAAACGTCGACAATTAAATAAGATTAAAATTTTTATCGGATTTTTAGTTTCTCCTATGCATGTATATATAGAGAGAAAGTATTGGTTTGATGCCAAAAATTTGATGTCGAGATTTTGATAGTTTTGAGGTCCAAAAAAGCGATTCCCTCAAAATGATCTGTAAGTGTTCAATTTAAAGCAAGAAGGAAATGATCTACGAGGGTGAAATTTTATATTTAAGTTAGACACTCCTCTCAGGCGTGAAAATAAGCTTTTAAACAAAATCGGCCAAAGAGTACTAGTACTTTACTGATGTTTTTGGGGTCTTTGGGCTGGGTGTTGGCCTCCCAATAAAAACCTCATGTCTTTTTAGATATACTTTTTTTTTTTTTTTTGATTTTCTCAAAATCCGCTCTAGTGATTTTGATTAAAATTCATAAATTCTCTCCTCTTCCAATGTATTTTCACATTTTGCCCTCAAAATTGTTCAAAACACACTTTACTCTTGTAGCTTTATAAAAAAATATAGGAGAAATGGTAATGAAATATAAATATGGGGGGCTTGGCAACGGATAAGAGCAACAGTCACCAGTTAAGCAATGCCAAGCGCGGCGAAATTTCGGGATTGGTGACCCCGCGTGTTGAACGTCCCCCGGTAGCGGTACTATGTATTTATAAAAAAATGTATTAATAAATATATACCCCTAAATGGCCTCTGTAGCCGAAAAGGGTTAAAAATAAATATATAAATATTTGCCCATGTTTATAAATTTTACATCTTGAATTCAAATGTACCGGAATTATGTCGTAATAAAAATTCTGGTGTGACAAGCACAGAACACAACTTTCAATTAGTTGTCTGCTGTGAGACCAGACATCTCACATCACATTTTATATATACAAATATTAACACATGGGTCAGCAAAATGGTGGATATAATTTAATTAGGGGTCGATGAATATCGCAAATTTATTGACAGCAACGCAGTATATATGATTTTCGTTTGGAATGCCATTTGTAATTACAATATAATAAGTAAAGCTCCGAGGTGGTTTAAAACTGACACTAAAAAATTTCAAAATAAAATAAATAATTTAAGAATTTTAGCATTTGTTTTAACAGAAAGGTTTGATAAGAGAATTAGCAAGTCGATGTTCCAAAAAGTTTGCCGGCTCCTGGATTAACACTTTTCATCTTTTTAATCGCTAAATAAATTGGATGGAAATTATCCGGGATTTAAAGTTAGTTTTGAACGAAGCTGCTGCATAATGTTTATATAATATGATTAATTAAAATCATTAAACAAGAGCGTATAGAGAGAGGATGGTGATTTATTTGATGATTGATAGTTGATAGAGGGTAATACCCTTTGGTTGGACCATGAATTTGTAATTAGGGGAAAGGGGAAGAGGGAAATAAAAATTATTTTACAAATGAGTGGTTTTGTTTGATATTAACAAAATAAAATTGACTATAAAAGGCCAAAAGTGGGGGAGATAACTCCATGTTTTATATTTAATAAAATATGAAGGATTAGTGAGTATTAAAATAACAAGAGAGTGAAAAGTAAGTTTAAATTTTAAAGAGCAGAATAAATATGTAGTATATTTGGTTGCCTAACTTTAGGAAACAAAGGGGAAAGTTATAAATGTTCCCCCGTGGCCGAGAAGTTAATTAGAAATAGGAGAATGCTGACAAATGTCAATATTAACGTTAAAGGGAAGTGGGTTCGGATCCCAGGCAGTGAGATGAATATTTATTAAAATTATAATTTGTATTGTAAAATTATATATAGATTGTGTATTGTGGGGAAGTCTCTATGGCCTAAGATGCCGAAAAAACTAATAAGGATTTATATGCAGCAATAAGCCAAGAAAAAGAATGTAAACAAATTTTGTGAGAGTTTTTGATTTGCTATAAAAAATACATGTAGCCCAGCTAACTAGAACTTTAAAATAAATATAAAATTCTTCAAAAATCGCCTTTTGGCATTTGACGCCAAGTTTCTACTTTTCTAAATTAATTACTAGCAAATATAAAATTTATTTATTTATCCAGCACCACAGGGTTTTACTGCTTCAAAAAAATATAGAATTTAGGTCGCTCGGAGCTTGAAGTGAAACTCTGATCCTTCCTCAAAACAAGTGGGCGCACAATTATATTTACTCCTGGGCCCTGAAAACTGTTAAAAAAAGTCTTAAAAAACTGGTATGACTGACTACAAATCACTCACTCAATTAGTATGCGTAAATAAGATGTTAAATCATCTCTACATATCCTTTAGAGTCCCTAGACCGTGGTTTTGATCTTTTTTGCATTCCATAGCACAAAACCACCTCATTCAAACAATCTCCATTAATTTCATCAATGGAATTATTTAATAAGGTGTTAAATGATTTTGATATATTTTTTCTTTTAATCAATGAATATAAAAAAAATTTGTTTTTCAATACTTTGATTTATTTTGAATAATAACGAAAATAATTAATTAATTAAGAAACATAATTTTTTTGATTTTGTTTTATCAGGGCTGATTTAGAGCATAGGCTCTGTAGCCCTTAGTATTTGTAAATATATTACTGTAATATTTAATTCAAATAAATAAATAAATAAATAATTGAGAAGTGTCCGTCTATCTGTCACGCTCTTTTTGATCATTTTCCGCCGCAGCTTTAGGAAATGCAAAAGTACTAAAGTCAAATTATTTTTATTTTCATAATTTTCAAAAAAAAAAAAAAACTAGTAATTTTAAATTTCTTTAAAATATTTTTTTCCCTTCGTCCCCTTCGAACTGGTTCGTGCTCGCCTGAAAGGGAAGACAGACAGACGGACACTCCTCAATTATATAGTATGTAGATATAATTAAAAGATGATTTTTGATCTTATTTACGCACGCTATTTGAGGGGTGAGTGATTTGTAGCAAGTACCACGAGTTTTTCTAAGACTTTTGGCAGTGGCCCTGAATTTCAACTCAATAATAAAATTAAATAAGCGGTATAAAGAAGAGCATCTATATTTTTACGACATTTTTTCCGGCTGGCTGTTATTTTAGATATGAAAGTTTGTGCTCCCACTTGTTTTGAAGAAGGATCAAGCTAAATTATTAATATAATATTGACTGCTAAATAATTTAGAAAAGTAAACAATTGGCCTCAGATGCCGAAAAAGACGATTTTTGAAGAAGTATATATTTATTTTAAATTTAAATATTTTTTTTCATTTCTAGTATATAGCCTAAGTATTTTTATAAAATAAAAATTATAGTCAATTGCCTTTCAATTTATGCGCCCTTAAAATTCATCCTTAGGGTTTATACAAAAACCGACTATTTGGAAAACGGTTTCGAATTTTTTTTGGATAAAAAAACTTTTGAAGGAATTTTTTTTTTTTTCACAAAATTGATCAAACTTGAAAAATCGAATCATTCTACCCGAAACAAGCACATGATTCTAAGAAATGATTCAAATCATTTAAAAATTAAGTTTAATTGTTTTTAATTGCGTAGATCCGCCAGTGTTTATTACAGTTACTAGTTTTTTGATTGTACCCCCTAGTCAACCCATATCATAACACAATGATAAGAGTTCTTGCTTCTTGTACTAGGAATCAGGTGTTCAGATTCCGTCCCAAGCGACAAAATGTTCAATTATTATGACAAATATTTAAAGATTTAATGTCTACAAAAACTGACAGATGAAACGCGTCAAGTTAACTCGCATTTTCTCCGACTACGTCAGTTTTTTTGACATTTCAACACATTTAAATATGAAACAACAATATTTGTAGAATAAATATCAATAAATAATAAATTTCTAATTTAATTTAATAAATTTTATTGATTTCCTTGATTAAATTATTTTTATTTACATTCCAACTCAATAAACTGTATAAAGAAGAGCATTTTACGACATTTTTTTCCGGCATCATTTTAGATATGAAATATTTTATCGTCTCCCAGGGGTCAATGCTTGTTTTTTTATTAGCACTTTGCTAAAATTTCCTAAATGGTCCTTAAAACGACGATACCTATTTGTACGTACGACTAACGATTATGGATAATAACTTTGCATTCTTGGTGTGAGCTAAATCTTAAAGGTTGTTGGCCCGTTTACGACGGAGATAAATAATAAATTTTCTTTATATTGATAAGATGTGATGAAATAAAAAATAAAAAAAATAAGAAGATTAAAATAAAACAAAGAATTAAAGGTAGTGAGTTAGGGAAAGTACCGGTGAGTTATCAAAAACTATAAATAATTGAAGATTGGCTGTTTATGAGTATAAACAAAAGAAAACAGTGAATGTGTGAAGGTTCCAAACAATTTTGAGAAGAAATCGCCAAACAAAAAAAGGTATTTATTATAAACAACCCGCTTTCAACGCCGCCCGAACTCTCCACGCCATCTCGGGAGAAAATTCTGTACTCTTTTTTTTCATTTCAATATAATCGAATGAAAAATAAAGAATTATTTTTTAGGTAGGGGCAGATCCATTGTTTAATGTTAATTGTCTAGAGATTTCTTAAAAATTTCTCAGAGCCGCCCCTAGGGCTGGGCACAATGGCGTAGCGAGCTTAACTCGCGTCCGGGGCACAATACCTTTTTAGCGCCCCCCCCCTCAATCGAAAACCATATTTTATATGTAAAATATACAAAATTATTATATTACACTGGTAATTTATTTTCCAGTAATCAAATATAATAAAAATAAAAAAATATCCAGCAATTTTTTTTTTTGTTTTCCGAACCATTTGGCTCCCCTTTGTGATTAGCGCCCGGAGCATGATGATCCCCCTTGCCCCCCCCCCCCCCAAAAAAAAGGCTCTATATTCTCATAAGAAGATGACATTATCTAATTAAAGCCGAAATGTTTCATTTTATTGGGATTTTTTTTGAAACCTTTTCAGCTATGGACAAGAGCGGATCCAGAGGTGTTTCTCGGGGGGGAGTAATCTGGTGTGACTGGTCGCACAGCACACAATTTTTTCTTAATTTCGGTAATTTAAAGGCGCATTATGTACTTGTTTGCCAGAATATAAATACAAATCAAATTTTTAAGTATTATTTTTTTAAATTTTACATTAAAAAATAAATTTTTTTTCGAAAAAGTATTTTTTTTTCGAAAAAAAGTATTTTTTTTCAATCTCGGGGAGGGGGATTGCTCCCTTACATCCCCCTCCCCTTGTATCCGCCCTTGGCTACGGATGCCATTTAGGGGTTTGACTTTAAATAAATAGTATCGATGTCTACCGTGAGACGTTCAACACGCTGATTGTTTGGGGTCACCAATCCCGAGGTTTTCGCTTGGCATCGCGTAACGACATATTGGGATTTTCACTCATTAATCTGATAGTTTGTATATATTAATAACGATTTAGTTGTACAGGTACATTTATTTATACCAATTGATTAAAATAAACTGCCTGGGATCCGAACTCACACTCCCTGGCTTTTAAGGTTATCAATATTGACATTTGCCAGTAACCTCTAAGTCACGGAAATTTTGATTATTTTTTTTTTGGTAAAAAATATTTTTTGGAGATTTCGGTGGAGCCAAAAAATTTAGCAGCTAAATAGTATATAGCCGTATCAAGATGACGTTTCGATGTCATCTTCAGAGCTTGCTTTCGAACGCAGTTCATGCAAATTTGTCTTGTTGAAATTGAAATTTCATTTAACAATCTGACGATGTCAACCTTGTTCGGCTAATAATAAAATATTGCTGCTAAGTTTTTTTTTTAACCCCAATCTCAGCTATAATTCCAGTCCCAATGTTATTATTATTATTATTTTATTCTTTTTGGATCGTTCGTATCCTGGATAGCGGTAACTATTTGAATAGAAATTGGCTTTTCTCTTAGAAAGAGAAAGAGAGAGAGAAATGGGGGGGAGTTTATTGTTAGAGAGACATCCAATTGAGAATCTTGACCTCAATTCTTTCGTTCCCGTCCTTTTATTTCGTTCATTTCGAAGTTCTTCGTTTTTTTTCTCTCTCTCTCTCACTCTATCTATCAAAAAAAATAATTTGAGTTCCAAATCTCATCAACGAAATGGATTCCAATTATTTTTTTTTTTTATATCAATTAGCCAAAAATTAGATTTGTATTGATAAAAAATATTTTTTGGTGCGCGACACATTCCCTTTGTACAGGCCATTAAAGGGAATCTAGTCAAAGATAAATGAAACTAGTTATCTAGTATCTGGTTAAAAAGTATTTTTTTTCTATATAGAAAATCAATAAATGTGATAAAAAGAGAAGATTCAATTTATTTTTATTAAAATAAAACTTTTATCAGATTCTCAAATTCAAATAGAAAATTATTAATTAATAAAATAAAAACGCTTTTATTTAAAATCTGGTGTGACTGATCGCACCAGATTTCTTGTGTCGACATATATTTTTTAGTTTCCGCCGGAATAGAATTCAAGATGTAAAATTTATAAACGTGGGTGTTAAATATAATAAAAAATGTTATTTTGTTGGAGAATGGAACGAACTCTACAGGATAAATGTTGAACTAGCCTAGTGTTGCCATCTATCCACATGTCATATAACTAAAAGAAACTTATACCATCTTCCCATAGACCTGTCCCTCATGTAAAATTTATAAGTATGGGAAAAAATTTATATTTTGTTACCGTGGCAACACATAAATACACCGACAGACAGACCATGTCGTAAAAACCACTTTTTTGGATTCAGGGGGCCTCAAAACATGTATATTAGGGTGGCCGCAAAAAACACACAATTTTTTAATTTCTTTCGGCCGAACATCCTAAAAGTTGTCTTTTGGCTAGAAAATGATAATGGCAAAGTTTTAGCTAAATTGGGTAACGTTAACCCATGCCTCATCGGGGTTAAAATTTTGAAAAAGTGCGATTTTATCTAAAAATTCGCAGTTTTTACTTCATAAAACGAAAACAAAGTATCGTAGAAAAGTGAATCTTGGCTCATTTCATAGCAAATTTAATTCTCTTGAGGTTTTATAATAACTATTTTTTCATTAAAACTTATAGATTTAGTGATATTTACAAATTAGCATTTCGGTTTTGATATATTGCTTGCTCTTTCTGCAAAATAAGTGGAAAATCACAATTCGATATAACAATTTGCCGGGAAAATATTCCGAAGGGAATGAAATTTTTACTACCCCATACTCTAGAATGCCAATCCTAAATTTTCGACCTCGAGGACCGTGTGGGGGGGGAGGGGAGGGGGGACAAAAACCTCAAAAATTTGAGAAATCTTCAGGTTTTTGCTTATATCTCGTAAACTATTTATATTTTGTTAAATTGACCGGCCGTATTTCGGTTAGTATTGAGTCTACGAATTCGTTTTATGTACCAAATTTTAGCAAATTTAATGCTCTACAACTTTGTATTGTGCTATATTTCACAAAATATAAATAGTTTACGAGATATAAGCAAAAACCTGAAGTCAAATTTTTGAGGTTTTTGTCCCCCTCCCCTCCCCCCCACACGGTCTTCGAGGTCGAAAATTTAGGATTGGCATTCTAGAGTATGGGGTAGTGAAAATTTCATTCCCTTTGACAAAATGTTATATCGAATGATCTATATCAGTGATTTCCAAACTTTATGTTACCACGCCTCCCTTAAAAATATTTAATCTTATGACGCCCCCCTCCCCCATTTTATAAAATAATACAAAAACAAAAATTTTTAATGCTAAAAAATATAATTTTATATTAAAGCGGAGTCAAAAAAAAAAAATTCCTAGTTATTGAATGAAAATTTTGAATGAAAAATTACAATTATAATTTTGAAATTAAAATTTTCTTTTAATCTCGCCTCCGGCTCTTAAGAAGACCGAAACGTCACAATAATTTTGGCTGCATATGACAAGGATTTTTTTTTACTCCGCGAGAATAAATAAAAAAAATATTTTTTTATTTATTCTTATTTATATATAAAACTAGCAATCAATTGGAAAATTGGTCCTGGTGGCCAGTATTCGCCCCTCCCCTTAGGCTAGTTATTTTATTTTAATTTTAAACCCTTAATTCACCCCTGAGTAAAAGTATATTAAAGTAATTTGATTAACAAAAATATATAGGCCAAATAGGAAGAATATAATGATAAATAATGGCCCTCGGGCTTGGTGTAGTTGGTAGCGTGCCCACCTTCTATACCGAACGTCGAGGGTTCGGACCCCGTCCGAAATGGATACCAAATGGCTTAAATTGAAATGCCTGGACCCCCAATATGTATATTATTAATTAATAACGGTTATCGTATAAACTCTTATATGGCCTGAGTTGCCGGAAAGACTGTGTGTATGTGTGTGTGTGTGAATGTGAGTGTGAATGAGAAAGTGTTTAAAAAAAAAAAGATAAAAAATAAAAAACAAATTTTTTTCAATGACACCCTACACTCCCCCTCTCCCTTTCAACAGCTTATATTCTCCCTCTACCCTTAGTGAAATGCAAAATATTTAATTTCATATTCAAAAGAATCGTTTTTCGCAGTCAAATTATTTGTTTCTATCATTTTTTTTTCAACGATAAAATGCATAATAATTACCTTTAATAAGACACTCAAGAGGGTGTGTTGGCTGACGGTGAGGTCAGGGTGGGTTACACTCTATTAATTATTCACTTTGATTCACTTTAAACACAAAAAAGATAGCAGCGCCTGCAGCCCGGCAACGCTCTCGACTCGACTGAACGAGAGATTCGTCTCTCTCTTTGTTTTGGAATAAAATAGATGAAAATAACAATTCCCTTTTTATTAAAAGTAAAAAAATACCGTTTGCTCTAATCTAACTATATTTAGAACTGGAAAAAAATGTCAACAAGTGATTTGGAATATTCCAAGGCCTTTCTTAAATAATCAACCCTTCATCCCCCCCCCCCTAATCAAAATAATAATCAACGCTATTTTTTGAATGTTTTCTATTTATTTGGCTTCGATTTAGCTAAAATAAATTTAAAAAACATTTTTTTCAATTTTTCAACCCTTTATCCAATCTTAATAAATAAAATAATTAACAATGCTATCGCCTTCGGCGAGCTTCGCGTCTAGTCAGAAAAAAATTAAAACCCTGAAAAAATTCCCTGGATCCGCCTTTAGGGTTTTACACATAGTATAATTTTCTAGAATGAGTCTTACTTTAGGCCAGTGGTTTCCAAACTTTATGTTACAACGCCTCCCTTAAAAATATTTAATCGTATGACGCCCCCTCCCCCACTCATTTAATAAAATAATACAAAAACAAAAATTTTTAATACTAAAAAATATAAATTTATATAAAAATATTTTTTTTATTTATTCATATTTATTATTTTAATTAAAAACTCCGTCCCAGAATCATCAAAATTATTTTATTTATAAAACTAGCAATCATTTGGAAAATTGATCTTGGTGGCGAATATTCGCGCCTCCCCTTAGACTAGTCCGCGCCTCACAATTTGGAAAACGCTGGTCTATATTGTGATTTTCCACTTATTTTTCAGAAAGAGCAATATCGTCGCCTGAATCACGTAGTGGCGTATCTCAATTTCTATCATTTTTCAGGAGAACTGTTTATAGTTCGTGTTGTTATATTAAATGTGTAGATACGCAAAACCAAAAAACCTAAATAATACGAAAAAACATGGAATTACAGATTCGTCACTTTGTGATAATGCAAAGAACGCCAGGACACGGCCATACCCGTTGTATCTCAATTTTTAATTTTTTTGAGATACGTCACTACGTGATGCAAGCGACGATATATCAAAATCGAAATTGAAACTAATTTGTAAATATCTCTAAATCTATAAGTTTTAATGAAAAAATGGTTATTATAAAACCTCAAGAGAATTAAATTTGCTATGAAATGAGCCAAGATTCATTTTTCTACGATACTTTGTTTTCGTTTTATGAAGTAAAAACTGCGAATTTTTAGATAAAATCGCACTTTTTCAAAATTTTAACCCCGATGAGGCACGGGTTAACGTTACCCAATTTAGCTAAAACTTTGCCATTATCATTTTCTAGCCAAAAGACAACTTTTAGGATGTTCGGCTGAAAGAAATTAAAAAAATTTTGTTTTTTGCGGCCACCCTAATGTATATTCATCAAAATCTCGGCATTTGACATGAAACCAATACTTTCTCTCTATAAACAATACAGTATATAGTTAAGAGAAAGTAAAAATGTTCAATTAGCGATCAATTTAATCAATGTCACGAGAAGGACGGAGTTTGATATAAAAATGAAAAGATCCTGATTTCATCCTCAATGGCCATGTTAGCTAATCCCGAGTTAATTATACCTGTTTAAGCGCCTGTCAGAAAATACGCCCAGGATAATCTCGCCTCATCCTGATTATTTCGAATAAGCTAATAGCAATGATGGTTTGTATTATACGTATATATCGATATTTCAAATGAAATGCATCAATTCAAATTAAATTCTGCTCTATCGTTCCATCAAAGCAATTTAATAACTTAATTTAATAAATTTATAAAAAGTTTTTGCAAGGTCAAAAACCTAAATGAAAGGAAGAAAAAGAAGAGGATTTGATTAATGGAATTGAAAACGAGTCTGAAATAACAACAAACAAATCGTTATTTGCACATCGACCCCGAAGAAATTAGTTTTCTATTTTGCGAAATTAATCGTTACTTTAATTTTATTTGATTTTAACACAATTAACAATGCAAGACAAACATAATTAATCATGGGCGTAGCGGGGAGGCAGGGGGGCCGTTGCCTCCCCTGGCTTGTCCTAAAAGTTGAAAAAAACAAAAAAATATATATTTTTTCCATTGGGAATTATTTTTTTTAACGCCCCAATCCACTACATTAATTTAATTTTTTTTATTTAATTAAATAATCTATGTATATATTAATTGCAAACCCCCCTCTGGCGCTAACGAGGGGTTCCCCCCCCCCTAACAAGATGTCTGGCTACGCCCATGTAATTAATTAATGTTATTCTGTTGAGATATATTTAGTTTCCGATAGCACCTTAAAACTTGACCACTTGCATTTCATAGGTAAAATTTTAAAAAGTCAATTGTTATTAGGAGAATTTTTAATTATAGACCACATTTTTGTATTAAATATTTATTAAAAATATATAAATACTGTACAACGTTATATATTTTTAATAAATATTTAATACAAAAATGTGGTCTATAATTAAAAATTCTCCTAATAATAATATCTCAAACCACAAAAGCTTTAATAAACACAAAAGTCAATTGATTCGAAATTTCCATAGGCTCTGTGTATGACTACTTGAAATAAACTATGGTTATTTTTCAGAATTTTAATCTCATATTTGGTTATTTTATACACAATAGAGAATCCTAAATAAATACAAAATTTCAAAAGAATTGGAAAACTTTTTTTTAATGTGTAAAAAGTTCCAAAGGGGACCCCCTTTTGATTTGAAATTAACATGCAAATCCCCATAGGGATTTAACATTGGCTCTATGGAAGAAAGAGCCGGAAAATGAATTTGAAAAATCTGAAATACTAACTACATCAGTAAAGTGTACTTCAAACAATTTTCAAGAAAAATTTTACTGATATACTTTTTAAAGAGCATCTAAAAATTAACGAATTATGAATTTTAAACAAAATCGTTAAAACCAATTTTGAGAAAATCGAAAAAAACTGAAAAAGTACATCAGTAAAGTACTAGTACTTTTTGGCCGATTTTGTTCAAAAGCTTATTTTCATGCCTCAGGGGGGTGCCTAATTTAAATATAAAATTTCAATTTCGTAGCTCATTTTATTTATGCTAAAAAATATCCACACACAGGGCAATTTTTTACTCAGGGGACCTCAAAACATGTACAAAATTTTGACATGATTCTTTCTCACTATATAATAGAGAAAGTAAAAACCGGAGATACTGTAGCAGAGAGGTAGAGATGAAATTTTTCTAAATTATCAATAAAATACAGAAAACTTTTCTATTATGAATTTTATGAGGATCGTTCTGATTTCACGATATCAAAACGTTATATTAAATAGACCAAATTAATTATTTTTCCTCTCTTGATTAGACTATCAAATCACACCCATCAAAAAGAAACAATTTTTTTCCTTGTTTGATTAAGAAGATCCAAGTTCAAGACGTGACCTTGGCGTTATATTTAACAATAATTTCACGAAATAAATAAAAACATTTTAGGATATCAATAAAAGATGATTGAAAATATTTAATTGAATTAACTACGTCTCTTGGGTTAGGAGTCAAGGACTCTGAAATTTTGCCGAATCATATCTCAAAAAATGTAAATTTAATTTAAGGCTAGTGGACAGGTTCGCCGCTTCGGGCCGCATGCACTGCGCTCTAGGAGAGTGTTTGGTTGCATAATAGCCGGGGGAGAGGGGATGAAAATTGTACGAAAATAATGGAATATCAAAATTTGTAATTTTTCCCACATTATTTTTCTTTCCAAATGTGTGATCGAGGATGCAAAGGGAAGCACACCAATGTCCCGAATAAACTAGAGATTCCGGGTTCGATTCCCGGGGGTTTTGGCTCACCAACAAATAAATACAGTCTCTAAAATTGTTAATTAATCCTATGACTGGCAATAATTGAATATTAATAAATAAATAGATCTCGAAAACTCGAAAAAAAATTTTTACGTGTGGAGAAAAGAATAGGAGCTAGATAATATTTCATTTATTAGGCCCTCTGCTGTTTCGGCATCGGTCAATACCATCATCAGAGCTATAACAACAGTATCTTTTTTGTGAAAATTTACAATGTTAATGGTATAAATTGGAGAATTTATAAATACCTTTAGGGCTGTCAATATAGGCCTACAATTAAATATTCAAACATTGATGTAGCATACATGATCTAATCATGTGGGCACATATATGATTGAAACTTCAAGTGTACTGCACACATGGGCGTCAGCCAGACATCTTGTTAGGGGAGAGGGCAACCATTCGTTAGTATGAGATGGAGGTTTGCAATTGAAAAAACATAGATTATTAATTATTTAGTGCCAGTGTAATATAATTATTTTTCTTGTATAACTTATTAAAAAAAATCACAATGGAAAAGTATATATGTGTTTTTGAATAGATAGGAAATTTTCAGGACAGCCAGGAGGGCATTGGCCCCTTCCCCTCTCGCTACGCCCGGCAAAATATAATCATATATGTAGTAACAATATAATAATTTATGTTGTAATATATGATTAAATTTAATTGTATGCCTATTTTGAAAGCCTTCAAGGTATTTATAAATTCTCATACTATGTCCTAGTAATATAGTAAATTTTCACAAAAAAATATACTGTATTGGTGTAACTCTGTGGATGGTCTTGACCAAGACCGAAACGACAGAGGGCCTAATAAATGAAATATTATCTAGCTGACTATTTCTTTTCTCCACACATTAACGATTATTCAGCTATAAAATTCACATCTTGCAATGAAATTTTTATTTTGTCGTAAACGGTAAATGTAGTGTGTTTTTTTTTACTTCGGTTCCTGATTTGAAGTGTAAGATTCACCGGGAAGGAGGTTGATATATTTAAATAAAATTTGCGTTTAGTATTTGCTCGAAAGACAATGTAAGACAATTGGGGATATCAGCCAATTTGAGATTATCTAGGTTCAATAAAACTTCCAAAATAAGACGTTTCGGTCTGAATTTATTTGGCCATCTTCAGTTATTGGGAATTATACACATAGTGCAAGTGCACATGTGATTAAACCAGGACTCGTCAATAATAAAATTTATTTGCTTCATACAAAATTATATGGCTCAGAGATAATTGATTGTATGAAGCAAATAAATTTTATTATTGATTGGTTTAATCACATGTGCATTATATGTATAATTCCCAATACCAAATAAATTCAGGCAGAAAGGTCTTATCCTGGGAGTTTTATTAAACCTAGATAATCCCAATATCTCCATTATAATCACATCACAGCCATAACCTCAAAAAGCCAAAAGAGACAATGTAGGTGTCAAATTTTGTATTTTTTCTATAAAAGTTTAAAGTACCGAAGGCCAAGGTGAAAAGAACAGCCACCAAGATCTTTGTTATCGAGTTGTAAAACCTCGGATGGGTAGCCCCGACTACGGCTGTTCGAAATATAATAATAAATATTTGAAAGTCTTGAAAAATTAACAAACAAAAGCTTAGATTTTTTATACACATGGGCACATGTGAAACTCACTTGGGGATGCGTGTGGTTACATACTGATGTCCGCAAAGTTCGCAGCAGCTAGAATCACTTTCAGCTAGCCATCTCTCCAAACAGCTTTTATGCACAACTGCCATACTTCCGCAGCATTCACATGGCGATAGAAAGATTTCTTTACTTTCTGTTTCATGGCAAATACGGCAAAACGGCGAAGAACTCTCAACCTGTCGCACCGCCTGAAAAACAAAAAGAATTTCTCTTGTATAAGAGGCGGGGGAGTTCAATTGGAAATCTTTTCTATGATACCATAGACCTTATATTTAATTTACACAGGGCAACAAATAAAAACTTTTTTGGTGCATTGAAATTTAGAGCTATTCCTGAATACATGGGTAGCCCAATATTCTAAAAATACATTATTGCTGCTTCATCAGCTCTAGTTTTAGAGTTGTAGAAAAAATTAAATTTTAATAGAAATGTGCTCTAAAACGGCTATTATTTTAATTTTTCTATATTTTTTTTAAGGCGATGTCCCTTAAAAATATGCAAATAGTTGTTATACATAGAAATATAAAGTTTAAGTTCAATCGGAGGTGGATTAGTGGTGCTTCCTCTAAACTAAAAGTTTAGAAAAATCGAATTTTTTCAATTTTTTTTTTTTTTTTTTTTTTTTTTAATTTTGGAGGCTTGTAAAAAACTTTTACCTTTCCTGAATGCAATAAACATATATTTACAATATTTTGTAGTTCTTTAGCTTTCCAATAATCGTTTAGCCCTCGGGGCTTGGTGTAGAGGTTAGTGTTTACCTCGTATACCGAACGTCGCGGGTTCGGGCCCCAGGCAGTCCGATGATTTTATTTAAGGCATTTGGATACCAAATGGCTTAAATAAGAATGCCTGGACCCCTAATATGTGTATATTATCAATAAGGTTATCGTCAGTCTTAAATGGCCTGAGTTGCCGAAAAGACTGTGTGAATGTGTGTGTGAGTGTGAGTGTGAATGAGAAATAAGTGTGAATGTTTAAAAAAAAAAATAAATAAATAATCGTTTATTCGTGCAAATCAATTAATTATTAACGAAATTATCAACAAAATAATTATCAAAGTCAGAATTCTATTCATATACCCAAGAAATAGCTCTAACTTCTAGAGATAAAGAAAAATTTAAGAGAAGCGTAAATATTCACAGCATAGCAAAAGGCACAATTTTTGAAGTGAAACTTCTTTATATACAGTAACAAGTTTGCTTGAAGTTTCTCTATATAGTATTCAGAAAAAAATAAATTCATATTATACACTAGAAAACTTCTACTCAATGTTAGGTCTTGTCGACAGCCGCCTTTTTTTGTTCCCGATTGACGTCATTTTTGCGCCCTCTTACTAGTGGAGATGCGGGATTTCGTAACACTGAGGGCTAAAAATCGAACTTCTTACTTATGAGTAAAAAAGTTTCACTTCAAAAAGTGTGTTTTTTGCTACGCTGATAATCTTTACGCGTGTCTTAAATTTTTCCTTAGTTTTAGAAGTTAGAGCTATTTCTTGGGTATTTGGATAGCGCTGAGGTGGAATTTTTTCAAAAAAAGAAAGCTAGCCGTCGAAGTTTTTATATAAATATTTATAAGAGTAGATAAATCTGTTATTGTGTTTTCAGGGACGATAATTATTATTATTACGTGAGCAATTTTCTTAATTTTGATTGTAAAAGCATTTTTTTAATATGTAAGCAAGCTTACGTGATGATTGAATGATCTCTATTAGAGTTGTTTAACAATTATCGTGTACGTAATTGAATTGTCTTTAATATTAAAGCCCCTTTAAGCAAATCTGTTTGCTCCCTCTCTGGACGTGCCAAATAGAGATTAAGGTCATCAGCTTATCACATAGCTCCAGACATTTCGGGACTATTAATTTGATAACTCCATATTCAAGGCACCTTTAATAAAGGATATATCTTTGGCCTTTTGGTTCATGAAATTTTGTTTACTCCAAGGGGAGTTTGAAGAAAACACTTTTATAAATATTAAAAGAACTTTCTTGATTGATTGATATGTTGACATTTTTTTTTCTATGATAGGAAATGTTTTTGGGTTTTTTTTCTCTCCCCATTCTCTTTATTAGCCTAAAATAGAGGTGGCAAAGCAAGGGCGGATACAAGGGGGGGGGGGGTAAAGGGGTAATTACCCCCCCCCCCCCGAGATTCGAAAAAATACCTTTTTTCGTAAAAAAATTTATTTTTAATGTAAAATTTTTAAAATTAATACTTAAAAATTTGATGTGTATTTATGTTCTGGCAAACAATTACAGAATGCGCTTTTAAATTGCCGAAATTAAAAAAAATAGTGTGCTGTGCGACGAGACACACCAGATTACCCCCCCCGAGAAACACCTCTGGATCCGCCCTTGTGGCAAAGCCAATTTGATCCAGATTTCTTTTAAAATAAATATAGAAGAAATACAAAGGTGACATTAATCTATAAAAAAGTAAGTTATTTTATTTATTCAACAACTAGGTCTATATTTAAAGGATTTAAAACAACTTGCAGCGGTCCCAACTTTGCCGGATTCAGTCCGATTAAGGTTCAGTTCTGTTTAGAAAAAAAAGCAAACGTGTGGAGTCGTAGGACCCCCGGCAGGAACGAAGTCCCTCACGCCTTTTCTTCAACTCAGAATATAATTTAATATGAATATTATTTAAATAGACGGAAAGCCCGCTGAAGGCCTTTGGCGAGCAATTTCCAGCCTACGGTACCTCGGATAGAAGGAAATAAAGAGAAGGGGAAGGTGGGCGTAGCCTCGCCAAGACTTCGGCTAATCTCGCCTTCCTCCGCCTTCGCTCGGGCGCTGGGAACGCATTTTTTTTAGGAACGCGTTTTTGTTACGTTGCATTTTCTCCCAATTCACCCTGCGTAAGCCGCGTTAAAGAACTTCGGGAACTCCGCGTTAAAGAACTCCAAAAATTAAAACAACTAGGGAATTTTCTCGGGTTTGGTTCGGTTAGCTTCGGTCCAAAACCGTTTCGAACTGAATGGTTTTGAACCATGCTAACCGAACCGAAGGGAACCTTTCTCGGCCAACAAAAAAAAAAGTTGCACATGTAAAATATTTTATTAATCTTAACTATAATTACATTGTAGAAGATTTTTAAGATTAAAAATATAATCGAGAGATAAAAAAATACAAAATGGTAAGGTATTTCTTATAGGATAATGTCACCTTTAAATTTCTTTTATATTTTGGATATTTTGAAGAAATCTGTATCAAATTGGCTTTGTCGCCTCTATTTTTGTCTTATAAAGAGGATGGAGATATAAAAAAACACGAAAAAGTTTCCTAACATAGAAAAAAAATCGACATATTGTTAAAAATCGAGTCACTTTCTTCAAAAAAGAAAGAGCTGTTAAAAATTAATGAGAAGGATGGGGAGAAGAAAATTAAACAAACAAACTGACCTCGGCCTGTTTTTGTAAAAGATTTCGAAAGAAATCTATAGTAGCCTTTCGACAGAGATTTAATTGCTCATCGGAGCTGATATTTAGACCGACGAGAGCTTCACTAAAAGGGACAAGACGTTCACTTAGACCGATGTATGGACTGAGGACTACGTCTGCTGCGGCCTCCGCTGCTTTATTCAATGCATCTTGGTCGATAGGCACTTTCTTATCATCCTGGGGTGGGAGGCCTGGATTTGACATTTCCACAGACCTGTTGCCCAGTAACGACCCACCTCAACACTCCATTATCTATTACATATCAACATGTGATTGTCTAGAAAGTAGAACTCTCTTGCCTGCTGAGAATCTTACTGGCGAAAGTCCGATATTCAATTGTTGAGTTTAGCCAAGCAAACGTTGTTAAAACGTCTTCTCTTTTGAGTAGCAAAGTGGCGAAAATATATTTCTAATCTTTGCTATTGATTCTGGTCTATTCATTTGTTGCCAGGCTATTTAAATGTATATGTTTATAAAACTTTCAAACGCCTTTTCTCGAATTGCTGAATTTTTGACTTACGCCACTCAGCATTCTCAGCAGCTGATATATCAATACAAAAACACTGATATTTATATTTTAATATTTACTTCTTCATGCTGGGTGCTGAGGGAGTCCCAGAGGCGTAACTACATTGATTGACGCCCCTTCGCATGTACAAGAATGTCGCTCGCCCCCCCCCCCCCAAAAAAAAAATGTTATTAATATCGAATTCCAAAAATTTAAATACATATTATTATTTACACGATTTCTGCAATCAGGGATGGCAAAAAATTTTTAGGGGTGTCCAAAGTTAAAAAAAAAAAAAAAAACTGAAAATATTAGATTTTTCTTAACTTCCCTAAATCACCTCGGATTGTACTGGAATATTTCTACGTATTTCAATTATCTGCATATTTTTAAGGAGTTACGACTTAAAAAATCTTAAAAATTCAAAATTAGAGTAGCTTAGAGCAAATGTTCTATTAAAATTTATTTTTCTCTATATATCTAATTGTTTGGGGCAAAACCGATGGCATTTTTTGAATCAGCGCGTGGAACCAGAAATCTCCACAGGGCTCTAATTTAGGACCTCTCTTGTTTGTTATATTTATTAATGATATTGTTAATGTGCTAGAAGAGAGCAATTGTTTATTGTATGCAGATGATCTGAAAATATATTCTGTAATTAAAGACCAAAACGATTGTATAAAATTACAAAAATCTTTAGAAAGTAATCTTAGAAAGTCAAAAAAAAAAAAAAAAAAATCTTTAGAAAATATCAAAGAGTGGTGTACTCTTAATGATATGAGTATAAACTTTGAAAAATGTTTAATTATAAGTTTTACCAAAAAAAGAGAAATAATATTTTTTGTAAATACACATATGACTATAATGAACTTTTTAGAGAGAATTTTGTTAAGGACTTGGGAGTTATATTTGACTCTCAATTATCTTTTGAGATATATATTAATGACATTGTCAACAAGGCCTATAAGATGTTAGGATTTATAAAGAGGAATTCGAAAGGGTTTGAAAAAGTTTCCACCCTTAAAAAGCTTTACTTTGCTCTAGTAAGGTCGAAACTTGAATTTGTACCCTTGATCTGGTCCCCCATCACCAATGTACAAATCAACATGATTGAGGGAGTCCAGAAAAAATTTTTGAAGTTTTTATTTTGGAAAGAAATTGGAATATCGGGAACTATGGTGAGATATACTGAATTGCTGGATATGTTTAATGTCAAGAGCCTTGCCGAGAGGAGAAGGGACGACTCCATTAATAACTTAAATAATTTATTGGGGAACTGTTTGGACTCCCCTGAATTCCTGGCCAAGATAGGCTTTAGGGTCCCAGCATTTTCCCTAAGATCTGGGTCCCTCTTCCATATCGGTAGGGCTCGAACTAGAATGATGGAGAGGTCTCCTATATTTAAAATGATTGTAGAATATACGAGAAGGGAGGCCTCTTCATAAATAAAATTAATTTATGTAACTTTGCAACAGCATTCATGATGTAATATTTTTTTTTTTTTTTTTTTTTGTTTTTGTTTTTTTTTCTTTGTCTTTGTTATTTATGTGTTTCCCTTCGCCCTATAATTGGAAGAAATTCTGTTGTGCGATTGTATAATTATCAATAAATAAATAAATAAATAAATAAATAAATAAATAAATAAGGATTAGTTCACTAGCTAGAAACAAACTCAGTAGGAGGAGTTGGAGATAGGAAATAATGTAACTTCACAAGATGCCGGTAGATGGCTACGGCCAGAGGCCGGTTGGGTTTGAGGTGTGTGTCTTCGTGCACGAAAGCACCTCGGGTAAATAAACCGATCCCGATAGGAATTTCAAATAATAATAATATACTTCTTCAGATTGAGATCAAGTAGATAAGAGAATGTGAGGTTAGTAAAGGAAGTAAAGAAGCAGAGGCTGCTTCTGCTCCCGTACTTCCTTTACTAAAAATATACAGCCACAACTTGCACCTCAGAATGTGCGGTTAGACACACAAGATTAAAATATTAAATACGATAAAATAATTTTTTCAATAGTTTTCCTGTGTAAGGTAACCTTCCAGAAAGTTTTCCTATTATGAGTCATATAGAAGATATTTATCGTCATTTCGAATCAAATTATTCTATTATTAATATGAAAAAAGCGTAAAGCGTAAATTACTAAGACATGGATTTAAACAAGCAATGCCAAGAAGCGCTTAATAACTGGATTGGTGGTCCAGATGAAAAAGACTGTTGAACTCACATCGGAAGCCAGCGATAAAATTAATTTTCTTTTAAATACAATATACAGGGGCGTATATAGAAATTTTTTCGGGGGGGGGGGGGGGCCCGAACTCGAAAATTTTTCTGCGGAAATTTTTTTTAAGAAACTAAATTTTTTTTCACACGAAATTTTTTGCGGAACATTCTTTCTTTTCTCGGAACCAAAGTTTTCCATCCTGCGGAAAAATTTGTTGCGCTGATGTCTGTATATCCTTATATATGTATATGTGTTTGGGAAATTTCGGGGGGCCCGGGCCCCCTCGCCCCCCCCTTATATACGCCCCTGACAATATATAAATATATCTCTAACTCATGTTATATCTGTAAAGTCTAAATAACCACAGCAGCTAAAAAAAAATCAAATTGCACCGTGTTCTAGCTACGCCATTGGAAGGGCAAACGATATCAAAAATACAACCAAAATTTTAAAAAATTGCATTAGCCCCTAATTGTGTCAAAGTTGGCGTCTTAGTAAAAAATCCTAACAAAAATTTATTAAATGTCAGAATTTTTAAATAGTTGGACCATTTTTTTCCAATGAGTTTGGCAAGATGAAGAAAAATAGGCACCAAGATCGATGCAAACAAGCAACGCTCAATATCTCGATTGGTAGACTAGATAAATAAGACTGTTGAACGTCCAGCAGAAACCAGCAATACAATTTTCTTCTATATACAAATATATTGTAAAAAGTCTAAATAACCACAGCAGCCAAAAGGATAATTAAACATAAAATGACCCTTTTTAATTGACAATGTACATTCGTGCCTGGATAGAAAGAGAAGCGGTAAATTTTGGCTTATATCCCTAAAAATAGAAGAAAAAAAAAATTACGAATTGCCCCGTGTTATAACTACGCCATTGGAAGCGCAAAGAATATAAAAAAATACAATAAAAATTGCATTAATTTTTGTCCTGGCAACAGTCACCACAATCGCGGTTAAGCTATGTCAAGCGCGGCGAAAGCTCGGGATTGGTGAGCCCGAGCAATCAGCGTGTAAAACGTCCCCCGCTAACGATCGATTTCAAAAATATATAAATAAATTCAACCCCTAGGCCATCTCTGTAGCCGAAAAAATTTGTCAATGTTAGCGTCCTAATAAAAAATGATTTTTATCAACTGTCAGAATTTTTAAATATTTTTTATCTAGAACAGGGGCGTATATAAGGGGGGGGGCCGAGGGCCCCCCCCCGAAATTTTCTAAATGCATATAGCCCTATAGGGATATAAAGACAATAAAGGGTCTCGGCCCCCCCCCCTCCCCCGAAATGTTTGCTCGGCCCCGCAGCACGAAAAAATCTTGGTTCCGCGGGTGGAAAAATTTTTGCTTCTCTAAAAAAAAAAAGGTAAAATATTTTAACGGACGGGAAAAAAATTTTGGTTCCGCGAAAAACAAAATTTTTTGAAAACAGGCCCCCCCCCCGAAAAAAAATTTCTATATACGCCCCTGATCTGGAAGAAAAAAGAAAAGACACCAAGATTGATGCAAACAAACAATGTCTGGATAGGTGGTCCAGATAAAAAAAGACTGTTGAAAGCCCACCGGAAATCAGCGATAAAATTAATTTTCTTCTACGTATATAACATTTACGTCAGTGTTTTTATTATTAGAAAAAATAAATAAACCAATTTCTCAAAAAAAAAAAAAATCTGAAGGTGGTATATGATTTAAAAAAGAGTGCTATAAAAATAGAAAAAAATTTCATTATCAAATAATAAATTAAAAATGAAATTAATTATACATCTCCATGTTCTCAGTTAGAATAAGAACTTTTTGAATTTGAATTTGGCGGTTCAGGATAAATTTCGCAAATGACATTGAACATTTGCAAGCAAACAACCCACTCCAGTACCCCCAATATAACATGCTTCGCTAATTTAAAAAAAAAATGTATCATCCTCTTTTATTTTAAATTATAATATTTACTTAAACAGAATTAAAGGTATGTCTTATCTTATTCATATATAAAGAAAACTCAAATACTCACAAATGTCAAAATACACACTTTAGAACATCAATATCATTTTTATCTTGGACAAATATTTGTATTTTAATAAACAAATGGGTTAAAAGAAAAGATAATGAACAAACACAAATTACACAATATTATATCAATATAATGATTTTAATTTTTTTTTTTTTAACTAACCTTAAACTTTGTTTACGTTTTATTAATTATATTTTTTTTTCCTCTTATTTTTTTCAGATAAATTAAGAAAATGTCTATTCACAAATATTTATCCACCGGGTCAATTTATCTCAATGTCGATGGAATGGAGGAAAAATCAGAATACAGGTTTTTAATTTTGATTTATTTCTCTTTTATATTTTAAAAGAAATATATATATTATATATTTCTATCGTTTCCCACGTGCTGGTTTATGTAATAAATCATTATTTTTAATCACCGTAATTTTTTTTTATATCAAAAATTTCATACACTCCGAATGTTATATATATATATATATATATTTTCACTTAAAAATTTTATATAACTCACTCTGTAATTTGATTTGTTATTCTATTAATCACAGTAATCAATGGGAGAAAATATTTTATTTTTAAGTTTATTTAAGGATTAAAATATTATTCTTTAGATCAGGGTGATTGTATTTGCAAAATTGTTTTTTCAATTTCGGTCAAACGAGACCTCGGAGTCAAAAAATTGACATAATTACAATTAAGAGATATAAAATTGATCTTATTAGATAGTTCTAAGTTTTATATAATATATAATATCATATGCCAATCCATGATTGCGCTATAAGATCAATTATAGACTTATTTAAAGTTCAGGCAAGTTTCGTCATCATTAGGGGATAATCAGGAAGCTTTATATGTAAAACCAAGGTGGTGTTGGTGAAGAAAAACAATAAAGCTGACAGTCGCAGTTTATAATAAATCTATTAAAATAATAAATATTTTCTTCACCACCACCTTAGTTTTACATATAAAAATCATCGCCTATAAATAGAAAATAACTGTACAGTGAGGGTCAATTATAAGTCCCACTCATGCGTTTTCTACATGTGATTATTTCATTGTTTTTATAAAAGAAAATGAAAATCTTTATTGGAAATTTTCTAGGTTTGAACCATGAAAGTTTCCATTAAAAAATATATAATATTTTTTTAAAAACAATGAAATAATCACAAGTAGAAAACGCATGGGTGGGACTTAATATTGTCCCTCACTGTACAATATAGGCCTATATATATAAAATATATATTTAGGGATTTTGGATTGCTGCTATATTAATAAGTTGCAAGTAAAAAGAAACTATTTTAATTAAAAAGGTCCATTTGAAGTTAATCGGACCATAAAATCTTTTCGGGGAGGGATTTGATTGATCTTCCTCCCCCAAAAGAATAATTTTAAAGAATATCTAACAGAATATAAAATTTTAAGTTTCCCTATTTATTATTCGGGTAAAGTAGAGTGGGTATGCTTGGACCCCCTAAAATGTAATTATGTCATTTTTTGATCTGTCAAGTGACAGATGATTATTATTTTAATAAACCTAATTGAAGGATCAGGATTATTCGCCGCTCGTGGATTTAGGTAGTAAATTTTTAGTATATATATGAATATATATAATTTTTTAAATAAAGTCACAATTTTTAATTATAATTTTATTTTATTTCAGCTTTTCTTGGCCAACGGACGCGTATTACGTTTCGACTCTCGTATTGAGTCATCCTCAGGGCCTACAATAATAAATACAAGAATGATTATCTTTTGTCATGTTCAAGTCCATTATGTAAAATTTACAATTTATACTTATTTAAAATCGAGATGATTTTTTGTTATTTTTTTTTTTCTTTCGATTTTAAATAAGTATAAATTGTAAATTTTACATAATGGACTTGAACATGACAAAAGATAATCATTCTTGTATTTATTATTGTAGGCCCTGAGGATGACTCAATACGAGAGTCGAAACGTAATACGCGTCCGTTGGCCAAGAAAAGCTGAAATAAAATAAAATTGTGATTTTATTTAAAAAATTATATATATATACCAAAAATTTATTCACCTAAACCCACGAGCGGCGAATACATTCTGATCCTTCAATTAGGTTTATTAAAATGGACAAAAATCGCCAAGGATTCTCAAATTCAATGATTATTATTATTTGACAGACAGATGACAGTGACAGATGATGGTCAGCATTTGACCAAAGTTGGGAAAAATTTTGTAGTTGTCATTCTATCTAAAGAATATTTTCAACCTATTCAGCAGGTGAAAAAAAAATAAAACTGATCAATTGCGAGAGGAGATTGTTTGTCACATTTTCTCATTTAACGCCATCGTCTGCGAACTACTACTTGCCCAAGTTTGATAAAAGTCAAAAAGAGCCTGTTTATTTCTACATCAAAAAATATAGGAACTCTCCTATTTATTTTTTTAATTTCTTTTGTTTTAGAACAACGAAAAGAAAGAAATATGCAAAATATTCACCTGCTATGAAACATTGTCTTCCTTATCGATCTTCACCAAAGTTTGTTTATTTTAATTACTTAATTGAATTTGATCAATCGATAGTGATAAAAAAAAAAATATTTCATTATTTTTGTTTTAGGAATACTAAAGTAATGCCAGGCAGCTATGCCGGATTATTTTCATATGTTTCTCTCTCCTGGCTAACTAAAGTCATGTTTAAAGCTTATAGACAAGGACTTACTCAAGAGGATATTTATGAATTGCAAGTGAGTATATATATATATATATATATATATACACCTCCTTTCAATGAATTATATTTTCTTTATTTTTAGTTTCAAGATTCATCAGAACTTAATGCAAATAGATTAGAACATCTCCTTGATAAACATGTAATAGAATGTAAGAAGGAAAATAAGAAAGTTTCAATGGCCAGGGTCGTTTGGTCTTTTTGTAAAACGAGATCTATAGTTGCTATGATACTAATGATGATTTCAACAGGTTTCCAATTTATGGGTCCAGTAAGTAACTCAAATTGTATCAAAATATTTTAATTCAAACTTTTTAAAAAGCGACATCATCAGTTGCTCCATAACATTAATATATATTTTTTTTTACAATTCAATATTTGTTAATTCAAATGATGAGGGTGCCGCCGGGAATCAAACCATGGATCTATCGATTTGTACCACTGGGCGGCATTCGGTTATGTGAATTCATTCTAGAACAAGAGGCAGAAACTCTACCAGTGAGCTATGGCCCAAGGGCAACCTTAATATTTTGCCGGCCTTAAATTTGGAATCTCTTAATTGGAGGAATTTCCCTAAATTGTAGTGATAAAAATGAAATATATACAGTATATATTAGCGGGTATTGTCTACAGCTGTAGTCTATAGCTCTAGCATCCTCGTCTCCAAGCTTCTCGGTCCTTCCATTTATCGTTTTGAAGTCCTCTGGCATGCATGACCTCAGAGATGTTCTGTCATCACATTCTTGCCGGTTGACCTCTTCTTCTTTTCCAAGAAGAAACCCAAAAAAGCAACCTTTTTGGCCATCTCTCTTCAGATATTCTATTTAGATGGCCGAACCAGTGATCAGTTCCTCTAACAGTAAGATACTGTCGATAAGAGATCTTCACATAATCTAAATCAACAGTAGCTTCTTGTTCTAAATATTCGTTAAAACAATCAATAAATACGCTTTGGGTCATTTGATGGCTTCATTTTAAAATACTCCTTAATTAATTTTATCACAATTCAGGGATAATACAAGTGTTTCCATATAAATCTGGATGTATACCATTCGTAAAAAATAGGGAATTTAGTCTGTAATATCAGGGAATTTCCTCAATATCTCTAGAAAAATGTTTTTTAAACAACAGTGTACAGAATTTATCCGCTTGCGGCGATAATCGAGGTCAAGCTTTGGTTTTGCAGCTCAAGTTTTTTATATTTTTCCTGTTTTCTCATAAATAATGGTCATTTGAGTTATATTATTTTTATTGGGCAACTTATTGATGGCTCTGCTTAAAAAGTCAAAATAATTAAAATAAAAAATGTTTTGGCTGCAACTCGTTTATTATTTTTTTTATAAATTTTCTCTTTTTATTTTTCAGGCTTTTATTCAACGATACATATTATTATTTGTAGAAAATAAAGCCGAACCTCTTTGGTGGGGTTTGACATTAGTGTTTATCCTATTTTGGTGTACCCTTTTAAGAAACTATTGTTTTGGTGCTGCATATTGTTTAAGTTTATTTTCAGGTAAACATTTGAATTTATATTAATATTGTATATTAATAAGATGTCATAATAAAAACGAAATTGTTAGTTTAAAAATTATTTGTTTATAGAGAGGGACGAAAATTTAAGCGGTTGAAAAACTTCCAGGGGACTGACGATTTTGATATAAAACACAAAAAATCTGCTAATTGATATGAAATACTTTTTTTTCCGTACCTCGATCCGAGCGTCAGTCCCTTGCCTTATGTTAAATTTGAAAAATATCTGATATTATACTCTGTTGATAAAATAATTATATGTTTTATCTAACAAGTTTAGAGCGTAAAGATGGCATTGGTGCCCAAATACCAGGCGTTTGCCATCTTTTATTATTTTTGTGTCGAAAATCAGCATGTAAACACTCAATTCGTCAGTCCCTTGCTAATTAATATTTTTAAAATTTATTAATAATTATTTCAACAATATACTGAATATGATGTCTTTTCATTGTTATATTTAATATATAAAAATCAGTCCCTGGCCGTTCGTTATCATTATAATAAAATTCCTCTCTATTATTTTTTTTAATAAGAAATTATTTTTTGTTTTTATTATATATATTTTATTATATATACATTCCACTTTTTTTTTAGCCACAAGATTAGAGGGTGCAGTACAATGTTTAGTTTATAAGAAAATGTTGAAACTTCGAAGTGAAGGAGATCGAACACTTGGCCAAGTATTAACTTTTTGTACAAACGAAATGGAAAGAATCTTTGAGTCAATTCATTTAAGTGCGATACTTTTAGGTAAGATTAAAATTTTAATATTAATTTATGAATTATTTTTATTATTAATTAATGTGTTTTAGGAACTCCTGTTATGTTTACTTTATGTGTTATTTATTCATTAATGGTTATCGGGCCATGGTCTCTTCTTGGCTGTTTAATTATTTTATTATTCTATCCTTTAATGGTAATTTCCATATCGTTTAATAGATCCTTTCAAGATCCATTCATTTTTTTTATTTTTTAGTCCTCCATTGCGCGATTGACTGGAATTGTACGTATTAATACCGTGAGAGTGACCGATTCTCGAGTGGGTCTAATGAGTGAAATTCTTAATAGCATTCGACTTATCAAGATGTACGCCTGGGAGGATAGTTTTGCTAATAAAATTGCGGGCGTCCGAGATGCTGAAAGGAAACAATTAATTCGCGCAGCTTTTCTACAATCCTTTAGTACAACCATCACACCTACAATCACTCTCTTGGCATCCATAGTGACATTTTTAGGATACAGGTATCTATCTTATATCCTTTCGATTTTTGAGAATAAATCTTCGGCCAAAAATTTTAAGTACCACTTGATTGAATAGGATATTGACTTTCTGTAAATAAATAAAATTTATAAATTCTTAATCAAGATTATAATCCTAGAGAAATTAAATTTCTTCTGATGGCACAAATTAGAATCTTCAACAAATTATCATTAAAATTCGCATATTTTAATTAACCAAGCTGCTGAATGCACAGCGTTTTCTTATCTGATTATTTCATTGTTTATATACAGGGCCGCAGACAGACTTGACGGGCCCCAGGGCTACTTACTAATACGGGCCCCCCACCCCCCAAAAAAAACTTAGTTTTTTTTTAGTATGTAAAAGGCTATTGTACTACTTCATCCCAAAAATTTTTTACACATTTTTTGACTTAACTTTTGAAATAGTTATACATAGCTTACAATATTTATTTAAATAAATTTAATTAAAAATTTTTCAAAATTTCCTAAACAAAGAGTTACAATAATTTATCGATACCAGTTCCGGACAGAGGATTTCCGGAGGAATCTGGGGGGTTTGAAAATTTTTTTAAAATTAGCTACTGAAATCTGCGTTTTTAGCTATCCTGAGTCGTGAAAAGATCAAACTTGATTTGAGGTTAAAAGGCCCGGACCCCATGGAAAAAAAATTTCAAGAAAATGATTTTTTTTTAATTGAAATTTTAAGGAAAATTTGAGCTTAAAGGGCCCGGGCCCCCTGAGGAAAAAAATTTCAAGAAAATGATTTTTTTTTAATTGAAATTGTAAGAAAAATTTGAGCTTAAAGGGCCGGACCCCCTGAGGAAAAAATTTCAAGAAAATGATTTTTTTTAATTGAAATTTTAACCATGAAAATTATTTTTTATTAGAATTTTAAGGTGAGACCGCAATGGGCCCGGGCCCCTTCGGAGGGCCCGGGCCCCGGGGATGTAGCCCCCCTGCCCCCCTGTCTGCGGCCCTGTTTATATAAAAGAAGAAAGAATTCTTTACTGGAATGTTTCTCTACATTTGATCCACAAATTATAGTTTTCATTTTTTTTTTTTAACAAGAAAATGTACCATCAAGAGAAAAGATATTGGACAATATGGCGGCTCCTGGCATTTGAGCCATATGGTAGGTAGCCTCCATATTGATGGTATATTATACACACAAAAAGATAATTATAATATTTTTCCATTTATATATAGAATGATTACTCTATAAATGTTATTATATATTGCAAGCAAATGTATCTTTTATAAAGCATATAAATATATAGATATAGGCTAATAGGGGATCGGCTGTTAGATATTAATATATATATATATAATTTTATACTGTATATATATATAATAACTCTATTTATTATTTAAGCCATTTGGATACCAAATGGACGCAAAAGTCTTAAATGGCCTGAGTTGTCGAAAAAATTGTGAGTGTGAATGAGAAAGAAGTGTGAGTGTTGGAGAAAAAAAACTATTTATTAATTACAGGTGTACTAGAGGTGTAAAACTAATTGTATTCCTTGATTTTTTTCAATTTTTCAGTTTATCTGGAAACAATCTTTTAGCCCCACAAGCGTTTACAATATTTTCTGTATTTACTGCAATGCAATTCTCAGTTGGAACTCTTCCTTATGGAATTCGATGCCTTGTAGAAGCCGGAATCAGTTGTAATAAATTACAGGTATATATTTATATCTTTTAATCAAATAATGTTAGGTATTAATTAAAAAAAAACATTTTTTTTTTTTAGAATTTTATGATGAGGTCCAATTATTCTGCTGTGATGTCAAAATGTGAACTAAATAGGATAATTGAAATTGATCATGCATCTTTTGCATGGGAATCAGCGCCTCCGGATTTGAATGTCAAAAGAAAGAAAGGTTTCTTATTTATATATATATTTTAGAGTGCAAAAGGTTTAACATCGTGTCAACAATATTTTTTTTAAGGTTCATCAAAGAAGCCCAATGGGATAAGTAACGGAAGTGCTATTGAAGAACGGGATAAATTCCTTGAACCAGAAGAAACAGCTCCAATTGAATGTTTATTCAATATTCATTTAGAAATCATTCGAGGCAAATTAATTGGAATTTGCGGAAGTGTTGGAGCTGGCAAGAGTTCGCTACTCTCAGCAATTATGGGAGATGTTAGTAAATAATAATCTCTAAATAAAAAGGCTTTATTAATTGAATTTGTTTTTTTTTTCTAGATGATTAAATTAAACGGTGAAATTCGTGTGGATGGATCGATGGCAATTGTCCCTCAACAAGCTTGGATTTATAATGGAACAGTGCAAGAGAATATTTTATTTGGCCAGCCAATGGATCAAGCGCGCTATCAGAAAACTTTGGATTGTTGTAGTCTTAGAAGAGATTTGGAATTGCTAAGTAATGGCGATATGACCGAGATTGGAGCACGAGGATCGAATCTCAGGTATTGTAAAAGTTTTTTAATTATAAGTTAATAGCCTTCCGTAAAGGTGGAAAACATAAATGCACATCGTTTGACGAATAATACACGAAGAAGTCAAAGGAATAGTTTCATTTCTTAATTTTGGTATATATTAATTCTGCTATATGATCAGCCAGAATTAAGAATTCCATTCTATTCAAGCTTTACACCTGCTTATTCCTCGACAATTAATCTCTGCAATCAAATAACATTTCAAAAATTATTTCTCTATTTAACAAATTAGTTTGTTTTATTTGTTGTTGAGCTAAACGCCCCATGGTCCCCGAGAATCGAACCCAGGGCATCGATTTCCTACTCTTTGCATCAGACCCTCGACCAACCCCAACAAATACATTCATTGTTGATGTGATCCGGTGGTCTGGTGCAAAAGAGAGCACACCAAGGTCCCCGAAAAGGTTGAAGATCCTGGGTTCGATTCCCGGGGGCGTTTAGCCCACCAATTAATAAACATACAAATTTGTTAAATATATCTATAACTAGTCAAGTGCGAATCGAGGTATTCAACGAATATTAATAAATATATCTTAATCAAACTGGAAATTTTTTTTAACTAAATATCTGTCAGCCGAGTGAATAAGTAGTTGGGTCGATTTTTGTCCGAAATGAGTAGCCTAAGAGAAGCAGGGAGGTATTTTCTTTGTTGTATATAACTGGGCAAGTCAGGGGCTGGCTCTAAATTTAGTTATTAAGGTTTTTGGAAGTTAATCTAAATCTTCTCTTTTGTAAACTTTGTGCCCTAAAAAATAAACTAAATCGACTAATACACCTATTCATAGTCATTTCTTGAGGAACAAGGAATCATTATGCCTACTATATAAATGTATAGATATAAGGATTCCTTCTTCCTCAAGGAACAACTATGAATACGGGTATTAACCACTTAATCACTGGACTGACAGTTTATGATGACAAATAAAATACAAATCTAATGTTAATTATTTTTGTAGTGGTGGTCAAAAACAACGAATCAGTCTTGCCCGAGCCGTCTATTCTGACAAAGAGATAATTTTACTCGATGACCCTTTGAGTGCCGTCGATGCCAAAGTTGCCAAAGCCATTTTCAAAGAATGCATCAAAGGATTTATAAAAGGAAAAACTGTTCTATTAGTTACTCATGGTATTCAGGTTTGTATTATTTATATGTAAATTATTTCATTTGCGAGGTGAATAGCCGAATCAATATGCAGTAGGATAATTAAAAGGTCAAGCACTGAACTCTGGCCATGAAGATGGTCGCATAGTTCTATAATAAAGAAATAATCAAGCTGCTTGGTCTTTTATTTATCCTACTTCATTATTTCATTATTAATTAGAAAAATATCTTCTCTTTTTTTAGTTCCTTGAGCAATGTGATCAAGTTGTTTATTTGAAAGATGGATCAGTGACAGAAATTGGAACACATGAAGAACTTGCAACCCGAGGTGGCGATTACGCCCAATTATTACAATTCGATCAGTCAAGAGAGCAAAAAAATTCAGAAGAAGAATCCGAGACTGTGTTCCCAGGCACCGAAGAAGAAATGCGTACGTATAAATAATCCTCAATCAAAACTATTTAATTCAGAGGTGATTACTCTAAATCGGTAATCAATAATCCTAAGAATTCAGTGAGTCATTTAAACAAAAAAAAATAATCACAGTCAATTTGATTACCAAATTGATAACTTAATCCGTTAATCTTGAATCTATTTTAAAATGTATATTATATTTTTCAGCCATTGATGACCTGGTTGGAAAGCTCGGCATTGACGAAGAACATGACATGTCAATTATGGGCTGGAGAGCCTATCTCAAATATGCCAAGTTCTGTGGAGGATATCTAGTCATGATCACACTTATTGCTCTGCTGATTCTTTTCACGTTAGCTCGCATCAGCGGCGGAATTTGGCTCCAGATTTGGATTGATATGGGAGATGGGCTTGAGGTAAATAATATGATTTAAGATAAATTTTTCTTTGGCTGGAGACTGTGTATAGTATTTGTGATGGGTAGGCAGCCCAGTAGAATGAGATAAAATTTCGTGTTTTATTTCTTATCCTGGGCTGCCTACCCATCACAAATACTATAATATGATTTATTTTATCATACATATGATATTAAAAATTAGTTCGCTGAAGAACTAGCTGGTAGATGGGTCCATATTTTCGAAATTATATTTTTTCGGTTACTTTCATTTTAAAGGTTTTAAAACATTCTCAATTGATCAAATCTTCGACTATCACCCTAATAATAATTTCTTAATTCTTCTCTCATTCCAGTCTGTTAGAAGAAGCAACGAATCATATAACATCACTATTATGAGAGAGGAAGATATAAAAGGATACGTTAATAACAATCCCAATGTAGCGATTTACCAATTGATCTACGTTGGTACATTCGTCTCGATGCTCTTTATTGGCGTCATCAAAGGATATTCAATCTCACGTCAACTTCTTATTGGTATTTTTTTAAATTGATGCTATTCTCCAGAGCTTTCAGTAAGGCGAATCTAGAATTTTAAATAAAACCTCATGTTCAGGTCTATTCTCTAAAAACAGGAGTTAAAATTTAATATCATAATTGGGGGTTAAAAATAATAACATCAGGGTTAAAAAAATGCTATTCTATTTTACTTTTTAGCACCAGATGTTAACGATTTTCTGCTTGTTCGTGTTTTTACACCCCTTGATAACTTCTTGCGCATGCGCATTACTAACTTGATTTGTTATTCTCAACCTATCTGACATACCAGCGTTAAAAAATACTATTCTCTAAACCAAGTTTTAACAGCGACGTTAACATGTTGATTTTGTTAAGTTAATGTTATTGCTTAGAGAATAGACCTGGTTATGTGTGTTCTTCCCATATTATGTTTTTGTAAAATTATTTATTATGAAATTAATTATATAACTTTGAAGATACAGAGTTTATTTTCAATCGCTCTGTAGGCCTATATTGTAACTAATAAATAGGGATGAGGGTCTTAATGGCCTTAGATGCCGAAAAATACCAAAAAAAATAAAACTAATAAATAATAAGCATCGTTTAAAGTCAGAGATTAAAGATGCCCAAAGACTACTTTTAAAAAAATATAACAAATTCATAATGACTTTGTGTTTGATTGGGTAAAATTGTGCCCCCTGGAGTCGAACCTAGACATCCAGGGATTCCAGGGGGAGGGGTGGAATTTTGCCCAATCAAACACAAACTCATCTCGCAAATTTGCTATCTTAAAGGATATAATGCCTGGCTTATTTTTAGTCTGTTTGAGTTAATTGAAAAAATTTCATCTTTTTTGAAACAAAGCTCTACCTAGTTAATATTTGATTTTGTTTATGTGATGCCATATAAGAATATTTCTAATGAAGGTTGTGTAGATTTTTTAAAGATATCACTAGTTTAACTCAAATCATTTTAAAAAATCCCTTAAAACAGGCTCTTCAAGACTTCATGACAAAATGTTTCGCAAAGTGATGCTCTGTCCCCTCTCCTTCTTCGATGTTACACCTGTAGGCCGAATTTTACAACGATTTTCAAGAGATATGGATGAAGGTATTTACAAATGGATATTATTGAATAATCAGATCACTCATTTATTTGTTTCATCCCTTTTCCAGCTGATGTTCGTTGTCCATTCTTCTTTGAATTTGTTGGCCAAGGAATTTGCTATTTTACACTACAAATGTTAATTGTTTGTTATATCTTCCCAATTTATTCAGTGGTTTTCGCGACATGGTCTGTCTGTGGGTGGGTGGGTGGGTGGGTGGGTGGGTGTGTGGGTGTGTGGGTGTGTCTGTGTTCAATTTTAAGCATGAAGGAATTGAGCTATGAGGCTGAAATTTTATATTTAAGTTAATCACCCCCCGGGACCGGAAAAATAAGCTTTTAATCAAAATCGGCCAAAGAGTACTAGTACTTTACTGATGTACTTTTTCAGTTTTTTTCGATTTTCTCAAAATTCGCTCTAACGATTTTGATTAAAATTCAAAAATCAATTATTTTTTAGATGCTCTTTCAAATGTATATTCTCGTTTTGCCCACAAAATTGTTTGAAGCACACTTTACTCTTGTGCTTCATAGGGAAGATAGGAGAAATGGTTGCCATAGTAACAAAATATAAATATTTTCCCATACTTATAAATTTTACATCTGAATTCAAATATTTCCTACTGCCGGGAACTAAATACATGTCGACACAAAAAATCTGGTGTGACAAGCACAGTGCACAACTTTCGATTACCGAAGGTAAGAGAAAGTTGTGTGCTGTGCGCCAGTCACACCAGATTTTGTTATTAATTATTTATTAAAAATATAAATACTGTACAACATTTCGACTGCTTATTCTGTAGTCGTTTCCAAGTACTGTGAACATTGTGTTGAATGGGAAAAATGTTAATTTGATATTAAGGTTTGATTATTGTGTAAACACTTGCTTTGATGATTGTGCCCAACTTCAGGGATTTGAGTGTAGATGGCGCTTATGTTTGTGTCTAACTTCATGGGAATGACTGTAGATGGCGCTGATGTCATTGCAAAGGCCCCTTCGAGGTTAGTTCATTTGATTCGGAGTAAGTGAACAATACTTGAAAACTGCTTCAGAATAAGCAGTCGAAACGTTGTTCAGTACATGTATTTATAATTTTAATAAATAATTAATACAAATATGGTCTATAATTAAAAACTTCCATAATAATACAAGCCATAAAAGCTTTAATAACACATTTGTAAATGATGTTTTATTTATTTCAAGGTATGCACTTTTGTTCCCTATATAATGCAACTGAAATCAGAGATGCAAGCTCGATTTACGTCTGTTGAAAGAGTCATCGAATATACACAGGTAAAATTTATTGAATCTTCGTTTTGTTTTTTCTGTAATTTTAAATAAATATTTAAAATAATTTAGGATATTCCTGAAGAAGCTCCACGAGAAATAGAGGATACAAAACCGTCTTCCGATTGGCCTACCAAAGGTGAAGTGAAAATGGAAAAAGTTCAATTGAGATATAGACCAGAGCTTCCTCTTGTTTTGGTTGACGTCACCGCTGATATCCAAGGAGGCGAGAAATTAGGAGTCGTCGGTCGAACGGGTGCTGGTAAGTAAAGTATAAGAATTTCAAATTATTAATAAAGGGAAAAATAAAAAAACAAGAACTGAATTTGTGATTTTTTCAATGTTTTTAAGGCAAATCTTCATTAATCGCTTCGCTATTACGTCTAACTGAATTAAGTAGCGGAAGAATTCTTATAGATGGAATCGATATCTCTACAATTGGTCTGCATACTCTTAGATCAGTTATTGCAATCATTCCTCAAGATCCAGTATTATTCCAAGGAACAATGCGTTATAATTTAGATCCATTTGATGAACATTCTGATGAAAAGATTTGGGAGGTGCTTGAAAAGGCGCATCTCAAAGAGAAAGTGAGTTTCCATTATACCGGTATATAGAATAGAGGAAAAAAAAGTAAGCATCTCCCGGCGTCGAAACACGAATCTGTTGATTGTATTTCGGGACTCAATTCCCGGGAATGCCAAGTTTTATATGATATTTGAGTTAATGGTCTCTGATAATATCGATATAATATATTCTTCTATTATCAATATTTCAAAAAAAAAACTAAAATTTTATTTTTTCAGATCTCTAGAGAGGAGAAACAACTTCTTTCACCCGTGGAATCCGATGGAGGCAATTTCTCAGTTGGTGAAAAACAACTCATCTGTTTGGCACGAGCACTTCTGAGAAATAATAAAATTCTTCTTTTGGATGAAGCAACTGCTTCAGTGGACGTGGAAACTGATTTCCTTATACAGAGAACACTTCGCGAGGCATTTTCTTCCTGTACAACACTTACTATTGCACATCGACTCAACACCGTAGCCTCTTCAGATCGGATTATTGTCATGGATGCCGGAAAAGTATGCTTATTTAAAAAATATATTAAATTTCAACTTTCTTATTTTTGTCGTCACGGATCGTGGCTTGTAGCGTGGCGGCCCTTGACGTGACGGCTTGTAACGCGACATGCTGATAGAAGAGCCAAAAAATTTGAGAGGATAAAATAAAAGTTTCACTTTAAAATTATTTTTTATTTTCCTTTTCGGCTGCTGAGTTCATTTAGAGGTTTATGGCATGGAGTTTAGCTCTCACAGTTTGATCGATTCATATATGATGTAATAACCTCTTAATCTTAAATGACTTGTACCTGAAAAAGGATTGACCGAAACGTTGTAATTTTTACAAATAAACCACAGTTAAACCGAAAACAAAATTCTTTTATTAAGGGTTTATAGTTTGTTAAATTGTTATATAACGATGTAAATTGGGGGAGAAAAAATAAATTTGACCATATCTAAAGTAAAATTTTATATTAATTATTAAAATTTCAAAAGTTTTTAGCGAAAATAATTAATAATAAATTGAAAATAAAAGATGGGGATGGGGTCTAAATGTGCCGAACAAAACCTTAAACAAATTAAAAAAGATAAATCCTAATTTTCTTTTGCACTTTTTATTTCCAAATATACAAAATTTCTAGGGATATTACTGGCCATCTTCGGCCAAGAAATTTAAAGCTGGAAAATGTCACAAAATAAAATAAACCTGGTTGGATCTTCAGATACATAACTTTTTCTAAATATACATTAACTTCTCTATCACAACTCGTTTGATTTGTGATAAATGGCATTTAGAAATCATACGAGTTGTGATAGAGGAGCTAATGTATATTTAGAAAAAAGTTATGTATCTGATGAGTCTAGCAAGTTTATTTGATTCTGTGAAGTTTTCCAGCTTCAAATTTCTTAGCTGAGGATGGCTGTGTGATGCAGACGAAATATTCCTAAAAATTTTGTATATTTGGAAATAAAAAGTGCGATAGAAAATTAGGATTTATCTTTTATTTTCAATAGTGATGGCGTCAGTAAAAAAACAAGACGATCGCAGTCAAATATTGTTTTATTTAAATTCTCTCACATACGGCTGACGTTTCGGCCAGCCGGCTCTGAAGATGGCCTAGACCCCGCCGAAACGTCAGCGAGAATTTAAATAAAAAGAATATTTGACTGCAATCGTCTTGTTTTTTTACTGACTGCATCACAATTAAGCCTAAGAGATATTCATCAATAGATGTTTTATTTTCAATTTATTGTATATTAATTGTTTGAAAAATTACGGCTTATGAAAGGAGAGGGGTTGCCGAAGGCTGGATGGAGGCCGATTAGTACAGAATAAATTTGTTATTAATGTTCTTTCTATTAAAAAAAGTTCGAAAATCCCGAAAAATAATTATCTTATTTTTCTTGCAGGTTGCAGAATTCGATACCCCGCGAGTTTTAATGTCACGTGAGGATTCTCTATTCCGACAAATGATGTTCGCTGCCGGCATCACTTCCCTTGACGATATTCACACTTGATTTCAGTGATTATAAATAATCAAAATAGTTTATTTCATTGCCTCTCTAATATCTTTTAGAAGATATCCTTAAAAACAAGTGGCTTTTGAATTTTTTTTTATTTTATACAGATTTTTTTTAGAAGCCTATTTATTTTATAGGAATATTAAATTTACAATCCCCCTGCCTTGCCTTTTATTTTCTCATAGTTGTTTTTACATGACATGATTAAAATTTTAATGACTTTTAAAAAAACTCTGTATATTCGAAGGAAATTTGCCTTCAATAAATTTCTTCCTCACAAAAGCCAAATTTGTACTTAAAAAAAAAAAAAAACAAAAAAAACACAAGAAATCAAAAAAAAGCAGGGTGCCTTAGAACTTTTTGAATATTTAAATGCTATTTGATAATTATTTATTTTTGCAATGCAATTTTTTTGTCTCTTAAGTAATCTCAAAAGTATCTGGACTTATTAATTACTTATTAGTAATAATGAAATGTACTTATACCCGTACCTTAATTAAAATCCAGATTCTTTTGAGATAATAATATATATATATATATATGTATGTATGTATGTATTAACCGTCTCGAAATAATTTGGAACAGATTCTTTTTGATCTGATCCAATAGTTAGATTGCTTAATATCAAAAAAGATTTGTTTATCTCTCATTAAATTCAGAGTCCAAAAAGTCAGTGGCGTAGTTACTTATTCAGCGCTATGGAGCAAATCAGCGCGTGCCAGAATAAAAAACCTTCTTACTAACAATTTATTTTAATAATAAAATTTTCTATATATGGTAAATAAACTGAATAAGAATTCAAATAATAAATAAAAAGTGCGAGTCATATGCTGCTGGGCCTTATTCATTTAAGATGAATGAATTACTGGCTACAGCTAAGAGAATATTTAAGTACTTATTATTTTATAAAAATATTTTATTTCATCCCTTTTTAATTTTGTCGTTTGCTCTGAATGCCCCAGAGTAGCTTCGCCACTGTTTAGTACTTATATTACTATACTATAAATTAAATATATGGAATAATAGAGCTTATGACTGGAGATTATTGTAGTGACTTCAAAAAATCTTTGGTTTATTATACATTTTATTTTTAATGATTTTCTTGAATAAGTTAATTTATAACTTATATTATTTTTGGAAGTTTACTTAAAAGCAAAATTAAAAAAATAATGGTAGAGCGCTCGATTCTTGTGCTAAGAGTTTGCGAGAAAAGTTTATTTCAATTGAATTGAATAACTAACAATCAAAAGGGGACGGTTGTCTTTAGATGCCGAAAAACGACCTTTAGAGAAAATTTTTAGGCTTATTATTTATTTGGCTGACAACCGAATTTATATATTTTCTCAGTTTCGGTCAACCGTTATAAAACTTAACAACATACTGTAAATTAATCACATGTCGTTGATGTAATTCGCAAAATGCCACATTTCCCCAATTCCATTTTTTATTATTCGCAGTAAGATAATCGAATATAGTGAACGAATTAGTGACGTCATTTGGGGGAGGGTGCATTTTTGCCCCCCCAAGGGCTCTGACTTTAAGTCTGCTCATTTTAAATTTTATATTGTTTTCAATAAAATATTTCAAAATATATCTAATATTAATATATTCAGATGATGAAAAGGCAGCCAACACAACAAAAAAAAGCCAAATTTAAATTTTCTCTGTCGAGGTTTCGAATTCCAATCGCGTTAATCATCAGGAACAGAAAGAAAAGTACATCTATATAAGAAATATTCAAGCTAGATCCATCTAAGCTTGAGTTTTCTTTTTTTCCTGATGATGAAAATTTCTGAATTAAATATAGGCCGATGTCATATGTCGAACTTGGGAAAATTTGCAAATTCGGTTCACAACCAATCCAAAAAGAAAATTCTATTCTTTTACTAGTTCATTCAGCTTCTAAGTAAACTTCCAAAAAAATCATTTAATAAATAAAATTAATTTGTGGTTTTTTCCCCTATTGTAAAAATTGAAAAAATATAATTTTTCTTTTTCAAAATTATTTTTTTTTTTTAACTCTACTCTTTGGACCACATACATCACAGTTATTAAGAAAAAAAAAATATTAGTTCCATATTAAAGCAAATTTTATTTTTAAATAATAGGGTAAGTGAAAGTAATAATATCCTAAAGTGAATTACTATTGATAGTACTTGCGCTTTACAAAGTGTTTTTTTTTTTTCACCAATCTAAGGTCTTTTTCGACATCCCTATTTATTTCAAATTCAATTTCTCGCTTGGGACGAGAAGTGAACTCGGGCTGTTCTAAAATGTATACGTTGGTTGTCACTATAGAATACAGTGAGCGTTATCTCATGTGATTATTTTATTGTTTTTATAAAAAAAAAAATATTTTCCTTTGAAAATTTCATTTTTTTTTTTAATAATCACACGTTCTATAACTTGATCACTGTACAAAATATGAGAGATAATATCCTGGTCAAAAGAACACACACATATTTTTATTTCAAATCAAGTAGAAATAATTTAGCACACATTTTTTGAATCTTTAAAAATAAGAAAATAATGCTTGAAACCGAAAGGTTTCTTCTACTTATTTTATATATAAATGTTTTATTTATTATATTTGCATTGAATTTTTTTATATTATTATTGAGAATGCAAATAAATAAATATAGGATAAATATGTTTACTAGTTTATAATTATATATATATATAATTAAAAAAAAAAGAATCAAAATGAAGAATAAATGTAATATTAATTACATAAAAACTAACAAATTACCAAAATATTAAAAGTTGTTAAAATATACAAATATACTTAATGTTTACTATATTTATTTAAAAAAAAAATGTTTTTATTTAAAAAATCTTCGTAATAATTTCCCTTTCCCTTAATAAATGGAGAAGCTACATATAGGATGTGAAACCCTCATAAGATATAATGAATATTATTAATATTCCAACCTATCCATAAGCTAGCTATATTTTATAGCAACTTGGTCGGGAGCCTTACGAGGGTCAGCAGCTAGGTGTAATAATGAATTCCAGTCACACCAGATTACCCCCCCCCCTCCCTCTCCCCCGAGATTTTGTAAATTTATTAGAGGAAGAAGGACCTTAACAGTCAAGTTCGTAAAAAAATAAATAAATCCGACAATCCAGCCATGAAAATTTAGCGAATTCTGTTAGTTTACAACAATTTTTTTTATAATCAGTAGAGTTTTGATAATTCGGACTTCGATACTCCGGCATATGGGCTAATCCGGCGTGTTGAAAAGGCACTTCTTCCAAGGTGCCAACGCCAATTTGGTTTTCTTGAGCTTATTTGGGTCAGTTTCGATTAATTATTAGTCACTTTAATAGTCATATCCGTGCAAATTTAGATTTCACTTATTTAGAAGGCCTCAAATATTACCAAAAAAATTGAACTTTTACAATTTACCAAAATTCAAAAGTTTAAACATAAATTTGACCTATGCCATGTCATCAAGGGTACTTTGCTCTATTTATGCACAAAATTTAAAGAAATATAATTTGGACCCGATTTCCAGAAAATTACGTCACATTTCTTTTAAAATTTTTGAATTTCGAAAAATTACAAAAGTTCAATTTTTTTCGAAACTCTCTTGAAAGTTAAATACACAAATTAGAAATGTGTTTCTTGAGGCAATGGGTTTAGAAAAATGAATACTTTAATTTATGTAATGAGAAGATTTCTCAGAATCTTTATAGTTTTCGCGTAATTTTCATTCAAAGTGTGGCAATTTTCAAAAGATGGAAAAACGTAATTTTCTGTAAATAGGGTCCAAATTATTTCTTCAAATTTTGTGCATAAATAGAGCAAAGTACCCTTGATGACATGGCCTAGGTCAAATTTCTGTTTAAACTTGTGAATTTTGGTAAATTGCAAAAGTTCAATTTTTTTGGTAATATTTGAGGCCCTCTAAATAAGTGAAATCTAAATTTGCACGGATATGACTATTAAAGTGACTAATAACTAATCGAAACTGACCCAAATAAGCTCAAGAAAACCAAATTGGCGTTGGCACCTTGGAACGCGTTCCTTGTTAGTGATATTGCAGCAAAAAAAAGAATAATTTAAGAAAACAAAGTGTCATTACAGATATTTTCAAGAGATAAATATTAAATTCTTCATTATATTAATGATTCGGATAATCCGGCATAGGGCTGGTCACGTTTAGGTCGGATTAGCAAGTCTCTAATGTTCTTTACTTTTGAGTCATGGGTCAAGGGAGTTTTCAAAAAAATGAGCGACACAAATAGCCTAATTTATTTCTCCTGTCACGATTTCTGGTAATTAGACATCAGGATAAATATAAAATTTATTAAATATGTCACTATTTGCAATAAATAAAATCATTTATTATCAAATTGAAAAAAAAAAAAAAAAAAAAAAATGAGGTCTGGCCGGAAAGAAGAATGCCAATAAGCAAGGCCAGTGATTGCTAAACCTCGAATAGGTGACTGTCCGAAGTCATCGATTACATATAACGATATTGGCTTTGAAATGAAGTAATTAAAAAATATCGAGAAGTAAAAAGACAGATCAAGACAACCTAAGAAATTTGTGGTTTGAAACAAGCAAACGCAAACTAATTTCTGCAAGCCATGGAAGCCAAAACGACGGTTCAAATTTGATTTTGCATTTGCCTCTCTTTATTAAATTTTTCGACATAACCAATAATTAGACTGACCATATTGTTTTGTGACAAAAACGGGTCATTGTAATTTCAAAAACGGGACGGTGTTGTAAATGAGAATTAAAAAGAACCTATGGACAATTTTTTTGTACGCCATTTACGTCTTTATGCTTAATATACATAAAGGTTATAATGGCATACACAAAAATGGTTCATAGACCCCTTCTAATTCTCAACTCTTCAAATATTATAAAAAAACTTAGTTGATAAAAAGTTTTATAAACATACTAATTCAACAGACAATTATTCTGTCTTGGCGAGAAATAAATAAGACGCGGTTCAGTTTTCTAGAAAAACTATAGTTTGTTAAAAATGGGACAGAATTTTTATTCAAACGACGGTACGGCGGAGAAATATGAAAAAAAAAGCGGTACGTACGTCACTATCAATAACTATCGAACGCCTTTAAATAGGCAACCAAAGCGACTGCAAAGTGATGATTCCTGGACAAAAACCAAATAAAATTCTTTTGAAGATAAGAAAATATATACACATATATACACAGACATTCACCTAAATTTTTTTTTTAACTTCTGTAAATATTATATCAAAAACTTCATATGCTATTTCATAACATGCCAAAAAAGAAATAATGGTGAATTAAAAATTAAATGAATGTTGACTTCTAAGAGTCGATTTAAATCCGCAGAGAGAGAGAGGGAGAGAGAGAAACAGGTGAGAGAGAGAGAGAGAGAGAGAGAGAGAGGAGAGATGATTTAGTTTTGATTTAGACTGCGCTATTCCTGTGAGCCGATCAGTCAGTCGTCTGCCGGCAAGAGCCGCAGAAACACCCGCCTTCTAACAACGCGAACGATGGATAGTCGGTGAGAGAGAAACAATCATGTTATCGTTTATTATTTGGACTTGTTGCTTCCTGGTCACAACTCAGGCCTATTCCATTCCAATCGGTGAGTGACGTCTCATTTTAACTCTAATAATATATCGAGAGAGTAATTTTTTAGCTGTAGGCTATAAACTGTATACAGGAGAATAAAAGACTTTCATTTAATTAATCAATCGGTAGCTATGGTCAGAATATTTATTAATGAATTTGTTCTGAAAATAAATATTCTGTCCACAGGCCCTGAGTAAGGTCGTGATTCGCGACCGAAACGTCGGCAATTGATTAATTGAATACAAGTCTTTTATTTAACAATAGGGGATGGAGCAGGCAGCCAGGAAGTAAGACTCTACGAAATGAAACTCAAGAGTAGTGGAGACAATTCCGGCTTTATTTAAATAATGCTATCCTCAGTCCATTTTCGAGAGTATGCACTCAAATGCCAGTGCAGTGAGCCAATTGTGGGTATTTAATATACATAAAATGCTTGTACATATATCCCAAGCAATGCTTGACAAAATTGTCAAGACCAATTTTGTCACTTGAACTGATTGCATCGTATATAAAAAGCTCTTAGCATTCCTAGGGATATACCTACCCTATGTACAGTGAGGGACAACATTAAGTCCCACCCATGAGTTTTCTACTTGTGATTATTTCATTGTTTTTATAAAAGAAAATGAGAATCTTCATTGGAAATTTTCTAGGTTGGAATCATGAAAGTTTCCATTAAAAAATATATAATATTTTATTAAAAACAATGAAATAATCACAAATAGAAAACCCATGGGTGGGACTTAATGTTGTCTCTCACTGTACATAGAAGCATTTTATGTAGCCTATATTAATACCCACAATTTGACAACTCCACAATTGGCTCAATGCACTGGTATTTGAGTGCATACTCTCTAAAATGAACTGAGGACATAGGCGTAGCCAGGGGCGGGGGATTGGAGGTTCAAACCCTCCCCCCCCATGGGACCCAAGCCATGACTAGGTATTTAAGCTCTATAATACAAATTATATTTCATATAGGGTAAGAGAAAATAAAATATAATAATTTACTCTAGCTAAAAAAAAAAATGATTTATAAATACCCCTAAAATAAATAGTTTGGAGGGAAAGTGGTGTAGGTTTTCCGTGAAACATATTTATAAGTAAAATAATCTTAAATTTTACAAATTTTTGAAAAAATTTTCTTTAACCCTCCCCATCAAAAATTTCGGCTACGCTTATGACTGAGGATGACATTATTTAAATAAGGCCGAAACTGTCTCCACCCGAGTAAAAATGATTAAAATTGATCGAGGGATTTACACGCCCGCAGCAGGTCTACATAGTGAACCTTTAGGGACACACAGGGATCCACACGCCCGCAGCAGGAACACACACAGTAGTTCGAAATTGACCAGAAGGAAAATGTGTGTCCCTGGTGTGGACGTGTATATCCCTGTGTGTACCTAAAGGTTCACTATGCAGACCTGCTGCGGGCGAGTGGATCCCTCGAACATTTTTAATCATTTTTACTCGGGCACTACTCTTGAGTTTCATTTCGTAGAGGCTGCTTCGTGGCTGCCTGCCTGCTCCATCACCTATTGTTGAAATATAACAGCCACTTAACAAATTGTGTCTTTTATTTAATTCCCTGGCTGCTACGTCTCCTATATCCAGCAGTTCTTTAGCCTACGTAAAAAAATCACTCGTAATTTTGTTTCGATTTGTCCCAGAAAAATAATATTAGGCTCGAATTAAACCTAAAGATAATTTATATACAAATATTTAATTGAAGTGGAAGAGGATAGAGCCAATAATTAAGCCTCTATTTCAAATAAATACTCTTTATTAGGGACGTTTCGGCATATTGCCATCTACAGCCTTAAAAGAGTATTCGACTAAAAAATTCAACAAAATAATAAAATAATTATTGTTTTCCTTCGCCATCACTAACTTTTTTTTTTAATTTAACGTCTTTTTCGGCATCTGAGGCCAATCAATTGGTATCCAATTAATTGAAATAAATCTTTTCGCCTGGGAGGGGATGCGATCTCTCGACCTTTGGCATCAGAAGCTAATGCTCTACCTCTGAGCCATAGGTCAAGGGTCGACCTCAACCTTGGCCTTTACAAGTTAATCTTCCTACAATCAACATAAATATTAAAAGAGTATACTCTATTGTTCAGAAAACATATATAAATAAAAAATCAAGTTGTGTAAGAGCCAGTTACTTCAGTTCTAGTCAACTAGCCATCTTATTACAGATAGTAAATAAGAGTTAAAAAAAAAAGTTTTTTCTCATATAATTAGCTATCTAAGATATAAGGAAAGATTTGTGAAGTCTAGTTTAATTATAAGTGAAGCAACCGGGCCTTAATATAATGAGCGTTCAAAAAACACATAACAGTTTGGAAAATATTATTATTATTTTTTATTTACCCTCTCGGGTGCTTCGGCCTTTTAGGCTTTTATTGCTTTATATAATTATATTGAAATAATATGTAGGCCTATCTTATGGGTATCGGGGAACGTTCAAAACGCTGATTCCGCGAGAGGAAAATATTCAAGTTGGAATTCATAGAGAAATATCAAAATTTAAAATTCGAAGAATAAAAATTAATCGGGTTACAGATTTGGGGAATCACAAGAAAAATGTGAATCAGGCATTTACGAATCAACACGTGGAGATTGCTTATAAACTTCGCAATCTGTCATGAGATAATAAATAAAAAAAAACATCGTCCCACACTCTTATTTCTGGTTATAATATGTATCAAACATTCAGATTAGTAGGTCTATTATTAATAATAATCTCTCCAATAGAAAAGGCATTTCCGACGGATTTATTCAACCACCCAACAACAACGCCTGACTACACAGGCAACCAACAACACGTTCAACGAAATTTTTGTGCATTATAGGAGGAATAGTGTTTAATGATGGGATGGGATGATTAATTAAAAACATCAGAATCTTTGAAAGGTTAAAAAAAAAAACAGCTAAAAGTAATGTTTCTTAAAACATTTCAACAATTAAATAACCGTTTAAAAAGGTTTCCGAAATTCAAATTAAAAAATATTTACCATAAATTTTATATTTAAAAAACTGGAGAGACGATCCATAATCGGCAGAGAGAATGTCGTCTCCGTGAGAGAAAAACCTAAAAAATAGAAGAGTAATTATTGTTAAGAAATTTTTTATAAGACTAATTTTCTTTTTAATATTACTTACGAAAGGATCCAGGTGTTTTTGCCCTGAAAAATCTCGACGAGCTCAGCTCCCACTCACACCATCTAAAACAAAAGAAATATATGAGTGATACATATTGACAATTATTAAAAATATCTTTAACTTACTCTGTAGATTGCTTCTTTCGGCTCAACGAACACCAAACACTCTTGGATATTAACTCACTATGTCGTGAAACCAACGGACTAGTAAAAATAAGAGCAAAAAAAATTTTAGTTTGAGAATTCATCAAATGAATTAAGAGAATTTGACAAATTAATCTACAGTGAAATTCATCTTGAGATAGTTTCCAGCTAAGTGATGTCTTTTGGAGCCAAAAAATATTTCCATTTTATGTCTGAAAAAGAAAAAAACATTATTTTATTAAAGAGTTAGGCTGTTTTTTTAAAAGCCATGTAGACTAATATTACTTACAAAAGTATCCAGTTGGTTATGCCCTGAAGACCTCGACGCTCTCAGCCCCCACTGCCACCCTAACCATCTAAAACAAAAGGAGAATTAAATGATTAGTTTATATCATTGATTTTTTATGAAAAATATTGAAGATTTCATTAACTTACTCTGTAGACTGCTTCTTTCGGCTCAACGAGGGCTTCCCTAAAAACTAACCTAATCCCACACTATCTATGACCGTGGCGGCCATCTAAATCTAAAATGAAGATCCTCTTCTTTCTTGAGGCACACGCGAACGCGAACGCGAGCACTCCCGGAAGGCAGGTAAGCCTTCAATCACAAAAAACGAAACGGAAAGAACGCGCCCACAAACCCAAGGAAATAAAAGGAAAAGAAAGACACACACACACGCACATACACACACTCACAGATCAATTAATCTCTGCCCACCTGCCTGATATCATTTACTAGCGAACTAAAAAGAAGCAGAGGTAATTGATCTGATATTCATTCACGAGTTAGGAAGGAAGCCCGGCCGATACAATACTGAAGATCCCCCTTGATTGCTCATCTCAGAAACAGAATGTCGTTGTTCAAGATGCATGCTGAAAAAAAAGAACCCTAAAAGCTAACAACATCCTATACGAACTCCTAACATCTTGAACATTAACTCACTCTGTCCTGAAACAACCAAGGCCCAGAACTCAGCACTGACGGACAAAGAGCCTCGGAGAAAGAGAAAACACTCTCTCTCAAATGCGCGAAAGAGGAAAGCATACGATAGAGGAATTCTCCTAGCCCCCTTGGACATTGGTCAAAGGCGAATTGAATCCTCACTGGGAGCCCTACCTAACTAAAGGGGAACAAGAACAACAACACCCTATGCCAGTATTGAGAATCAACTCACAATTGAACAACATCCAAGAGAACGTCAAAGAACTCCGACACAGAAGGCCTAAACCCCCATAAATACCTGGTATAATATATCAATGCGTGAGCGTAGAGATTTTCTAAATATTTTTAGCGCCCTCTATATAGAACCTATCTATTTCTATATAATCTAATAAGAATTGCGTGTAATCTTAAACAATAACCTACCTTCAGTGAGTAAACATAGAAAAAGAGGGACTATTTAATATTACCCCATACACGCAAAACTTAACTCCTAATAATATCTAATAATAGCTAAAATAATAATACATGCACACTTGAATTGTCTCTTATGATGATGTTGATATCCATCGTTGGCTAATGAATGAACGAGAATACTGTGCATTATCCACCTTTTACCTTTTGCACACTGACCATTCATCCATTCATTAACATGAGTCTTTCTGATGAAATCTTCATTGGGTAGTAAAGTATAAGATCATACTCTAATAATCTTTAAAAGATTCGATTGAAGTGTTAAATTTATGATGTCAAATTAATTTAGAAGATTTTTAAATGATCAAATTTTCAAATAAAAAATGAAATCAACTTTCTCTCTTTATATATTTCATATATAGGATAAAAGAAAGTAAAAAATTAAATTTTATTTTAAAAATTTTGAATTTAAAAGTCAGGGACTCTGAAATGGGAGATTAAATGTATTAATAACATCCTATCCATGCACCTATGTCAAAATATCTAAAAATTAGGCCGAATTGAGAAATAAAATAAATTTTGAAAATCCTAATCTCTCTCACTCTACGCTCACGTAAATGTTCATACAGACTTTGACGTAGCTGCGACGCTCTGGAATCAGCTATAGAGACTGCCTTGATGAAATCCTCTGCATGTCTGCCTCGGTGGCGATGTCCAATTCGAAGTTGCTCTGGATTCATGATGTCAATTCTCGAAGGCGATTAGTCGGCTTCTAAAATACAAAGAAAAAAATATAAATTAGTTTTTTAAAGTCCCTTTTGCCTTCGGAGGCCAAAAAACCCAGTCCATATTTATTTAAATTTATAGCAATATATTTGAGTAAATTTTTGTCTCTCAGAGCGGAAATTGGATCTCTCCCCACTAGAACAAGAATCGGGACCTCTATTTGGGTGCAACTCAGCGCTAAGTTGTTTAATTATAGTGATAAAACTTTTTTGATGTACTTAATCTTAATTAAAATAAAGAAATTAAAGTGATGTAAGGTTGAACCTTGAGTATAAGAAAATAAAAATTAATGCTAACGCTATTCCACGTAAGGGTTGAAGATGTCACATTATTAAGCCGCAACAGCCCCATGCGGCGTGGTTTGCTTAAATGAAAATTAAATTTCATTAGTAAATGTATGCAACATTGTCGTTTTTGTTTTAGATTTTTAGTAGCATTCGCTAAGAATTGCGAATGGTAATCTCAAAAACCGTGGCGGTATTTTTGAAGTGGGGGTGGGAGAGGGGGGCAGCGGCCCTTTGAGGGCGGAGGGGGCGAAGCTCATCTGGGGTGCCGTTTTTCGTTCGACCTTTTTTTTTTTAGTATTCGAATCTCTTTCGAGCTTTTTTTTTGTAATTTTTCTCCGGTTTTGTGATATAAAATGAATTTATTATGAAATTACAAAAAAAAAAAAAAGCTGGAGAAGGGGATGCGCGAGGGGCGCCAAAAGCTTGGTTCGCCTTGGGCGGAGGGAGCAAGCTTCCCCCCTTCGCCCCCATCTGGATGCGCTACTGGAGGGGGGAGAGCAAATGCTCTCTCCCTGAGTGAATCCACAACTCAAGAAGTCAAATTCAGATTGCTGATCAATGTGCTTTGAACGAATTAAAATAATTTCATCATGATTTTAATATTTACCCCTTTGAATTTTGTAAAAATTTCTACATCAGCATATTTATAATTTAAAAATGAATTAGAATTGTAAAAATATTAATTTCTCCTATCTTTCCTATCAAGCACAAGAGTAAAGTGTGCTTCAAACAATTTTGAGGGCAAAACGAGAATATACATTTGAAAGAGCATCTAAAAAATAATTGATTTTTGAAATTTAATCAAAAATGTTAGAGCGAATTTTGAGAAAATCGAACAAAACGGAAAAGTACATCAGTAAAGTACTAGTATTCTTTGGCCGATTTTGATTAAAAGCCAGTGGCGTAGTGAGCTTAACGCGCGCCCGGGGCACAATACCTTTTAAGCGCCCCCCCCCATTCGAAAACCATATAATATTATATGTAGAATATACAAAATTATTATGTGGGCGGTATAACTCGCCGAAAATTTTCTCGCCCAAAGCAAAATCTCGCCTAAAACAAACTCGCCGAAAATCCGGAAAGTTCCAAAATAAAATATTTTTAAAAATCTAGTGTGACTGTCCCACCAGATTTTTTGTGTCGACATACGTATATATAGTTTCCGCCGATATATTAGAAGATGAAATGAAATTTATAAGCAGGGCTCGGGCCCTCGGGCTTGGTCTAGTGGCTAGAGTGCTGGCCTTCTAAACCAAGGGTCAGGGGTTAGGACCCCTGGCAGTCCGATGATTTTATCTAAGCCATTTGGATACCAAATGGCTTAAATAAGAATGCCTGGACCCCAAATATATATATTATTAATTAATATAACCGTTATCGTCAAAGTCTTATATGGCCTAAGTTGCCGAAACGACTGTGTGCATGTGTGTGTGAGTGTGAGTAGGAATGAGAAAAAAGTGTGAGTGTTTTTTTTTTTATTAAAAAAAAAAAGTACTAATAAAACCTCAAATTATGCATTTAAAAAGGCCGAAATATAAATAAATAAATAAATAAATCTATTACGACCCGCTTCAAAAATCAAAAATATTCTGTGTGTGTGTGTTCAATTTTAAGCATGAAGGAATTGAGCTAGGAAGATGAAATTTTATATTTAAGTTAGGCGCCGCCCTAGGGCGTAAAATAAGCTTTTAATTAAAATCGGCCAAAGAATTTCGATGTACTTTTTCAGTTTTTTTCGATTTTCTCAAAATTCGTTCCAAAGATTTTGATTAAAATTCAAAAATCAATTATTTTTTAGATGTTCCTTAAAATGTATATTCTCATTTTGCTTTTGAAATCTTATGAAGACCACTTAACCCTTTTAGTTCATAAGAAAGATTGAAGCCAGGAATATAAATAGATATTTTCCCATATTTATAAATTTCAAAACATCGTCTAATACAGTGGTTTCCAAACTTTATGTTACCACGCCTCCCATAAAAATAATTAATCTTATGACGCCCCCCCCCCATTTTTAAAATATTTTATTTATTCATATTTATATTAAAACTAGCAATCATTTGGAAAATTGGTTCTGGGGGCCAATATTCGCGCCTCTCCTTAGACTAGACCGCGTCTCCCTAGGGAGGTGAGCCTCACAGTTTGGAAAAAGCTGGTATAAGGGTATTTTATGGCTGGTGGAATTTGTATTAGGATTGCAAGTTAGAAGAAAACGCAACCAGAATTTTTTCTTTAAAAATAGTATATTTTAACAGCTTACTTTTCGGCCTTGGTCAAAGCCATCCTCGCATGACCACTAACAGCTCAGAGGATGGCTTTGACCAAAGCCGAAATGCCAGCTGTTAAAATATATTTTTAAAGAAAACATTCCGGTTGCGTTTTCTTCTAACTTTCATTCCTGAAGAAAAATATTTTTCTCAAATCTTATTTTCACCCCCTAGGGGGGTGTTTAATTTAAATATAAAATTTCAACCTCCTAGTTCAATTCCTTCATGTTTTAAATTGAACCCAAACAGACACACAGACAGACCATGTCGTGAAAACCACTTTTTACTTTTTGGATTCAAGGGATCTCAGAACGTGTATATCCATCAAAATCTCGACATCGAACTTTCTCTCTATATATATGTATATTAACTTATACATATGGGTAAGAGAAAGTAAAAATTCAAATCCGGATTGAGATTAGTCCTATAAATAAGAAATTATATATAATATTTAAGATATTATATATATCGCGTATATGAGCCGCGAAATTTATTTAGGGCACTCTGAGTACCAATCGGAGGATCCGTGGTTCGACTCCCGGCGGCACACCCTTATTTTTTCGGATATATGAATTAATAAATATTTAATTAGTCCTATATACAAAAAGATGCGATAACTCACCCCAGGAAAATTCTAAGTGGACTAATCATTTCTTACTTTTCTACCTAATGAAAAAAATGCCTACAAAATTCTGCAAGGGATTCGATGGGTTCCTAAGTTACCCAGTGTTATTATTATCTGTTTATGAGAGTTTCGAAATCTTCAAAAATTAATTCCGCCCCAGTAATACGAAATTTTAGAATGACATTAAAATGTTTCTATCCTACTATACTATTTGCTAAATATTGAATATAATTTAATTTTTTTTTTAACTCAAACGGAATGCACTTATTTTTTAGTAAAAGTATTAAAAAACATTAATATCTTTGTGCATTATAGGGGATGGGGCATTAACCCCCCTGGTTAATGCCTTCATAGCCCCCCCCTTTTAAGGAAATGCGAGCCTTCACCGCGAAATAATTTGAATACATTTATAAATAATTATTTTAATTTTAATTTGAAATTATTTTATTTTAATTTTCAATCCTTAATCCACCCACTCCTGTGTAAAAGTATAATAAGGAAATTTGATTTACAAAAATATAGAATATGTGTGTGAGTGTTGAGTGTGAATGAGAAAAAAGTGTATTTAAAAAAAATAAAAAATAAAAAACTAATTTTGTTTTCAATGACACACTACACTCCCCCTCCCCCTTTCAACATCTTATATTCTCCCTCTACCCTTAGTGAAATACAAAATATTTAATTTCATATTCAAAAGAATCGTTTTCGCAGTCAAATTATTTGTTTCTATCATTTTTTTTTTTTCATCGATAAAATGTATAATAATTACCTTTAATAAGACTCTCAAGAGGGTGTGTTGGCTGACGGTGAGGTTAGGGTGGGTTACACTATATCAATTATTCACTTTGATTCACTTTAAACACAAAAAAGATAGCAGCGCCTGCCAGCAGGCCACGCTCTCGACTGAACGAGATAAACTTGTCTCTTCTCTCTTATTATAGGAATAAATAGATGAAAATAACAATTCCCTTTTTATTAAAAGTAAAAAAATACCTTTTGCTCTAATCTAACTATATTTAGAGATAAAAAAGAATGTCAACAAGTGATTTGGAATATTCCAAGGCCTTTCTTAAATAATCAACCCTTCATCTCATCCCTTAATATTATAAAATAATAATCAACGCTATTTTTTGAATGTTTTCTATTTATTTGGCTTCGATTTAGCTAAAAAAAAATTTAAAAAACATTTTTTTCAATTTTTCAACCCCTAATCCATTTTTTTTTTTTTTTTTTTTAACAACTCTCACATTAACACACATATTCACACAGTCTTTTCGGCAACTTAGGCCTTATAAGACTTTTTACGATAACCGTTATTAATAATATATATATTATTAATATTGTTTTTTTTATATTATTTTGATATATCGTCGTCGCCTGCAACACGTAGTGGCCTATCTCAATTTCTATCATTTTTCAGGAGAGCTTTTTATAGTTCGTGTTGTTATATTAAATGTATAGATACGCAAAACCAAAAATCCTAAATAATACGAAAAAACATGGAAATACAGATTCGTCACTTTGTGATAATGTAAAGAACGCCAGGACACGGCCATACCCGTGTATCTCAATTTTTAATTTTTTTGAGATACGTCACTACGTCACTGCAAGCGACGATATGTATATTTTGTAAAAATTTTAGCCCAATGGCAGTTGGCTAGACGGGCAGATGAAAAAAAAAATATTATTTATATGTTGGGGTCCAGGCATTCTTATTTAAGCCATTTGAAATCCAATCGTAATAAATAAAATCCGCCTTTGGGTTTTACACATAGGATAATTTTCTAGAATGAGTCTTACTTTAGGCCAGTGGTTTCCAAACTTTGTTACAACGCCTCCTTTAAAAATATTTAATCGTATGACGCCCCCTACCCCACACATTTAATAAAATAATACAAAAACAAAAATTTTTAATACTAAAAAATATAAATTTATATAAAAATATTTTTTTTATTTATTCATATTTTTTAATTAAGGAAAACCTCCGTCCCAGAATCTTCTAAATTTAATTATTTTATTTATAAAACTAGCAATCATTTGGAAAATTGATCTTGGTGGCCAATATTCGCGCCTCCCCTTAGACTAGCCCGCGCCTCCCTGGGGAGGCGCGCCTCACAGTTTGGAAAACTCTGGTCTAATATATCGACGCTTTATATACGTATGACGACACAAAAAATCTGGTGTGACAAGTACAGAACAGTACCTTTGGTAAGAGAAAGTTTTCTGCTGTGCGACAGTCACACCAGATTTTTAAAAATATTTTATTTTGGAACTTTTCGGGTTTTCGGCCATTTTTTTTCGGCGATTTTTTTTTCGTCGAGATTTTGCTTTCGGCTAGAAAATTTTCGGTGCGCTTTTTTTCGGCGACTTTTTTCGCCGACTTTTTTTCGGCGAGAATTATTATATTACACTGGCACTACATTTAAAATATATTTTCCAGAAATCAATTATAATAAAAATAAAAATTATCCAGCAATTTTTTTTTGTTTTGCGGACCATTTGGCGCCCCTTTGTGAGCGGCGCCCGGGGCATCATGACCCCCCTTGCCCCCCCTCGCTACGCCACTGTTAAAAGCTTATTTTTCCGGTCCCGGGGGGTGTTTAACTTATATATAAAATTTCAGCCTCATAGTTCAATTCCTTCATGCTTAAAAGTGAACACAGATACACAGAAGACAGACAATGTCGCGAAAAGCACTTTTTTGGATTCAGGGGACCTCAAAACGTGTATATCCATCAAAATCATAAAGGTAAGAAAAAGTAAAAACAATGAAATAATCACAAACAACATTGGGGGGGGGGGGGGGGTAAAAATAATGACTCACACTGGATCTAAAAAAATTAAATTAAATATTACATTAATAAAATTAAATTATCACTAAGCTTAGATATATGAATTTTCAAAAAATTCACAACACATTAAAAAATCCCATTTCCAGGGTGCCTATAATTAATCAAGAATTATATAATTATTTAAATAATATAATTGAGTGATTGTTGTGTATTGTAAAAAAAAAAAAAATAAAACAATGAAATAATCATATATGAAAACGCATGTTGCTACTTTAATAATAACCCTAGAAGTTATCATAATAAGCTTAATATTTATAAATATTCAAAAAATCCCATTTTCCTGGGTGCCTACTTTTTCATCAACATATAATCTTAGAGGATAGATATATACTAGGTAAATATATATCATGATGAAGTGATTTGGTTTAAATTAAAACCATGCAGAAAAGTTAAGTTCTTAACGGTTATAGTCAAAGTCTTAAATGGCCAAATTTCCCGATAAGACTGTGTGATGTGTGTGTGAGTGTGAGTGAGAAAAAAAGTGTGTATTTATATATATATTTATAAAAAAAAAAAGCTAAGTTCAAATGAATGAGTCTCCTTAATAAAAAAAGAACAAATAGGCTATTAATTAAATAATAAAATAAGATTGATAATAAAATAAAAGAAATAGATCAACCAGTAAATAAAAAAAAAAAAAAAAATTGTTTGAAAGCTCTCATGATAAAATCATTAGAAGCCTCAAAATATTATATTTAATAATTAAATAATTAATAATGTTATTTTGCTGATAAGGGATGGGTGATTTATCATTTCCCCACAATATAACAATTCCCTAGATAAAAAAATTTGTTAATTTAAGAAAATTGATTAGGTTTTTGTGAAGGTGTGTTTGTATGTTTATAGCCCCAAATTATATTAAAAATATAATCAATCGTAAATCCATGGCATAATAAATCAGGAATTATATAATTTTAAATGTGTACTAATTATTTAAATAATATAATTAAGGAATTCTGTTGTGAGTTGTATGGAATGAATGTGTCTACGGATGAGTGCTGTCAAAAATAACCTTATTAATAATTATATCTACCAATATATTTTATTAAAATATTAATATTTATTTATTTATTAATGCTACTCACACATTTGAGAAGAAAATTTCGATGAGAATATTGAAGGCAAGGAGAGAACACAACACAAAAAAAATTAAACGTCAGAATATCACAAGACCAATTTCAACTTGAACCAACGAGTATAGAAAAAGGGCAAAGAGTATATCTATGAAGGCATAGAGTTTAGAAAAGAGAAAAGAAGCTACATGAAGACAATAACTTTTGATCAGGGATTTTAATATTAATAAAATTTAATTAAATAATTAAAATACCACTATTATAATAAATAATAAAAAAAAAAATTAAATATAAAAATATATTTTTGAAGAATAGAATAAAATAATTTAATCTATCAAAACATACTCCTATAATAGGCCTACAGTATAAAGCCTATAATGCATATATGTATAGGAGGTGTAATTTAAATAGTAAATAGGGTCGAATATATTTTTGCTAGAACTTTTTATACACATACATACATTCATTCATTCATTTCTGGGCTGTACTAATGACATGTCCACTGTTAGATGTTTTATTTCTCTTTGCCTTTGAATGAAAAGTCGGCCTTGTAGTTAACGAAAACAGTGCCAAACAAAATAAGAATTTTTAAATAAATAAAATTAATTTCCCTCTTCAAAGAAGAATATATTTGATAACCCACCCCCTAGTCGATGAGGTCGCAGGTCGTCGTCAGCTTACGGGCGCAAACGAAACGCATGGCAAAAGCCCAGAAGCCAATAAAAATAGTGTCTGTGTGTGTCAGTCTATTTATATTACGACAACAACGAGGTCTCAAAAGAAAGCCGTCCGATTGGCTTTATAATTATAGAGTATACAGAAAAGAACAGAAGAGCGATTGGTATTTGTGAGGGCACATCGGACCCCCCCTCCCGCCCCCGCCAATCATCAGGCTTCAAAGAAAAAGAAATAAACAATTTGGCCTCTGTAAAAATAATAGAAGAAATTTTAAAGACGATGATTTCTATTTATTCAATAGAATAGAGATTTGGCCATCTTTTAGTTACAGTAACTACTCCAAAAAAATAACACACATGAAATCAATCATAGAAAAAATTGGGGAAACAAAAAAAAAGTAAAAAAATGTGGTGTGACTGGTCGCACAGCACACAACCTTCGATTACATTCGAATTTCAAGATGTAAAATTTATATGGGAAAATATTTATATTTTGCTACCATGGCAACCATTTCTTCTATCTTTCCTATGAATTACAAGAGTAAAGTGGCCCTCGGGGCATGGCGTAGAGGTTAGCGTGCTAACCTCATATACCAAACGTCGCGGGTTCGGACCCCAGGCAGTCCGATGATTTTATTTAAGCCAATTGGATACCAAATGGCTTAAATAAGAATGCCTGGACCCCATATATGTATATTTATTAATAACGGATATCGTAAAAAGTCTTATATGGCCTCAGTTGCCGAAAAGACTGTATGAATGTGTGTGTGAGTTTGAATGAGAAAAAAAAAGTGTGAATGTTTTTTATAAAAAAAAAAAAAAAAAAAAAAGTAAAGTGTGTTTCAAATTAAAGTCCTTCCTAGAAGAGGCAACCCCCCTCCATAGGCAACCATAGTCTCAAGCAAACATTCACAAATTTCCCCAACTCCTCCCCCCACTCTTACCCAAGCCTGCTTGGTAGCATCTATTCTTTTATTCACTCAGTCACATGTACTCCTGAAGATGGGTTAATAGCCCGAAATATATCGAATTAGAAATTGAATATTTCTTTCATTTACAACTTATTGAAACCTCACATATACTAAATAATTTTTACTTATATGGTATTTAAATTTTATTTTTGGCTGAAAATCATCCTATATTTAAGAAATTTAGATGAAAAATTGTACAATCCCACATTTATTCGTAAAAAATAATTGATTTTCAATTTTAATCAAAATCGTTAGAGCGACTTTTGAGGAAATCGAAAAAAAAAATAAAAAAGTGCATCAGTAAAATACCATTAATAGTACTTTTTGGCCGATTTTGATTAAAAGATTATTTTTACCCCTTGGGAGACCTAATTTAAATATAAAATTTCAACTTCGTAACTCTTTTAGTTCATGAGATTTTTTGTTCCCACACACAGACAGACCGTGTCGCGAAAACCACTTTTTTGGACTCAGGAGACCTCAAAACGTGTATATCGATCACAATATTTTTGACATTAATCCAATACTTTCTCTCCATACATATTAACATATATATAGAGGTAAGAGAAAGTAAAAAAACAATTTCAGGTGCTTTTCTTTTTTTAAACATTCACACTTTTTTCACATTCACACAGTCTTTTTGGCAACTTAGGCCATTTAAGACTTTGATGATAACCGTTATTATTTATAATATCTATTGGGGGTCCAGGCATTTCTATTTAAGCCATTTGGTATCCAAATGCCTTAAATAAAATCATCGGACTGCCTGGGGTCCGAACCCGCGACTTTTGGTATACGAGGTTAGCAGGCTAACCACTACACCAAGCCCCGAGGGCAATTTCAGGTGTTAAAAAAATGAATTTTCGTCACATATTATTGTCATCATTTTTTCAATTTTTACTCCAATCCCTGAAGCTTTCCGGGCAAAAATAGATCCCGGAGAAGGTGAGTCCAATTAGTGAATGCATCCAACCAATTCATTTCTGAAATCATTTAGCGTTAAATTAAATAATCTCTTGAAATTTAGAACCAATGTGGGTGGCCAAATTATCATGTTTTCCTTTTTCTTTTTATTTTCCAGCTGGCATTTTCGACCCCGAATATGATAGAGAATTGATGGTCGCTTTTGGCTATGCCGTGGATCGTATCAACATTGATCAAATCAATTTCCCTAATTTCCAACTTGAGCCTATGATCGAAGAAGTGAGTCGAGAGGAGAGCTATGCCACGGAAAAGAAAGGTATGAGAAAATATTTTTTTTTATATTAGTTACAGTATACTGTAAAAGAAGAGAGATGATCTTTTCTTTTACTCTTTTCTTAGAATATTTGCATATTCTATTGCTATTTTGGGGGCTCGCTGGTGTAGTAGGCTAGGGTGTCGGTCTCTACAAAAGAGATCCGTGTTCAAATCCTGGACTTGGGGGATTTTTTCATTAAATAAAAATATTTATTTAATGTAAACAAATCCTCTAGCAGGCACTGGATTGGAATATAGGATCTCACCACAATACCCCTCAGGCAACTCTACGAGGAGAGGTAGTTGCTGTGAAATCCCGTCCTGTGGAAGGGACGTAAAGAAGGTTCCCTCTCAGTGATGCATTCTTCGAAAGAAGGGCTACGTGCCGGTGCTGATGGAGTCCCTCCTCAACTAGGACATCCTCCATAGCATAGAAGAGGTTGGATAAAAGGAAACGGGTGTAATCAGAAATAAGGATTAGTTCACTAGCTAGAAACGAACGAAGGAGGAGGAGTTAGAGACAGAAAATGATCTAACTTCACGGGGTGCCGGTAGATGGCTACGGCCAGAGGTCGGTGGGTTTGAGGCGTGCACGAAAGCACCTCGGGTAAATAAACGGGGATCGCGATGGGTGGTTCAAATAATATTATTAATAATAATAATAATGCTATTTCAGTTTCACAAATTCTTAATAAATTTTGCACGAAAAAAAATTTCTTTTTCATTTCTTATTTTTCTTACCTATAGGCCTATATATAAATTTGCGTATATTTAATGTGTCGTGATGGTGTCAAAAATTCACTGTCGAATATTTTATGATTTTAACGACCCTTGATCCACAAAATTGGCTATAGCAAAATATCTCAAGAACAAACCCGAAAGGAGCTACGGAGGTTTGAATTTGAAATTTAAGATAGCCCATTCGACCATCATCGTCTGTTGAAAATATAGAAGAAAAGAGACTGACATGCAAAGAACAGAAGTACTGCCAGTCCAGCTAGGGCAGCTCGAGGTCGCCATCCACGTAACCACAAGATGTGAACCTCTGAACTGCTTTTTCCAAGCATACAATAGGCCGAACGATCCTTTTTAAGAATGTATCTTTTTAAAATAAATTTCAAGTTATATCGAAATAAAAATTAAATCAGAAATAAAGTTGAGTGAGCGTGTGCCATTTGGGCTGCCTAACTTCCGGGCTTTAGTCTCAATAACATTGTAATAGAAGGTACAATTTACTCTTTACTTCATACGAAAAGCAATAGTAACAAAAAATATTTTTCTTTGATTTATTCTTCTTCTTATTTTACTTCTTGGGTTTTAATCTGCTATCCGAAACTAAATATATATAGGCCCTCTATATAGACACAAATAAATCCGGTCTGACAGCATATCGACTTTCGATTCTCTGCGGTACTGTGCAGTTCGACAAAATCAATTTTTTTCTAGTATTGTTCAAAATCTTATTTTTTTCTTGAAAGACTCAATTAAGTTACAAAGCTTTTCCTCTATTAATAAATAAATCTGATGCCAATTTTCTTTGGCTTGATGGTTAAAAACCATTCAAATTAACGCTCTGTACTTATAGAACCGAATAAATTCTTTAGTGACTGCCAGAAAAATTCTGGATGAGGTCAGATGACCCTTTCCAACGTAAATGCGTCAATGTTGGCCTACAATATCTTAAATTAATCTCAAAATCTGACCTTTATCTATTTATTCAATATGAAATTTATAATAAAGAACATTTTAGATATTTGAAATTTTCGAGAACTAAAAATTGTCTTTAGTGAGTAACTTAGCGTCTTCTTAGAAATAATTTGTATTCTAACGAATTTCGAGCACGTGATGTTTTTGTCTTAAATGTAAAAATAGATTTCTTCTTTGTTATATAAATATTTTCTTTAAATTATAATCAATCGGTTATGAGCCAAAATTAAGCGAAGAGGTTCGTTTTTTTTTTTGAAATACAAAACAAAAGACCGAAACTTAGAGACAAGTTTTCTTCATGCAGAAACTTTTTGGTAGCTTTTACTAGGGAGGGATGAAAAATGCACTGATTTTTTTCCTTTCACCTCCAGAAATTTTTACGTGAGATAACCATTTAGACCTCGTCTAAAAATGATCGAGGGATCCACACGCCCGGAGCAGGTCTGCATAGGAACCTAAAGGAACACACAGGGGTAAACACGCCCGTACCAGGGGCACACATTTTTCTTCTGGTCTCTTTCGATCTACTGTGTGTGTCCCTGGTGTGGGCGTGTATATCCCTGTGTGTTCCTCAAGATTCACTATGCAGACCTGCTCCGGGCGTGTGGATCCCTCTATCATTTTTACTGTGGTCCTTTAGTGATATATAAAAAAATTAAACTTTATTTTTGTTTGTTTCAGTTTGTGCCATGGCTGAACAAGGCTTGGCAGCTGTGTTTGGACCGACCTCTGGACGTACAGCTGCAATAGTTGATTCCATTTGTAGAACACTCGAAATCCCAAATATCGGCATCACCAGCGAACAGGCATCAGGCAAAAATAATCAATGGCTTATCAATTTGTATCCCGATCAAGGATCCCTCGCTAAGGTGCTAACATCCATCAAAATATGATACTTTATTATATTTATAAAATATAATAATAGAAAAAGAGCAATGTCCAGCGTGAAATATTACAATACACGATTCTCTCAGACGTAAATTCGTAAAGTTGTTTGCCAAATGGCCATTCTACTCTGGCTCAATGCCCAGATTAAAATCCATTGAGACAAAATTAAAAATGTCTTTTTTTGTTACACTAGAAAACAATACAAATTTATTTTTTTTAGGCCTACGCTGCGGTAGTTCAAAGAGTTCTGCATTGGAAATCCTTCTCCATCCTATATGAGGATTATGAAAGTTTGGCGAGATTACAAGAAGTGCTAAAGGGGGTGGAGCCGGGGCACTTGCCAGTCACTATTCGACAGTTGAGTCCTGATGGGGACAACAGGTATATACATTTAAAAAAAAAAATTGGAAATGCTAGAGTAGCAACGAACTGTTAATAATTTAATATTGGAAGGAGGTATATAGCTGATGTTCGTATATGAAGAAGAAAATCAAACCTTACATCTTGAAATTCGAATGTAACGTACTGTCGGAAACTAAACAAATGTCGACACAAAAAAATCTGGTGTGACAAGCATAGAACACAACTTTCTCTTGACGAAGGGTAAGAGAAAGTTGTGTGCTGTGCGACCAGACACACCAGATTTTTATTTTTATTCTTTATTTTCCTGCTGTAATTCAGCCCACAAGATAAATACCTAGTTACATAAATAAATCGGAAATTTGTCACTCTCAACCCTTGGTCCAAATGGCGTGTTTATGACTAAACATTTTAATTTTCATAGAGTTATAGCTTATAGTTAGTTGATTGATAGGTGAAATTTTTTACAGATTAATATTAAAGCAGCTTCAAGAGGCGTCCGAAAATCACGTGATTATCGATTGTAAAGTTGATAAAATTGTGACAATCCTGCATCAGGCCCTGGAGGTGAAGATGCTAGGAGAATACAACAGCTACCTGCTCACTTCATTGGTTCGTTTTTGATTGCTTTCAAGAGAGATTTTTGAGATGCTAGACTTTCGTTTTTCATCCAGGACGCGCACACTCTGGACCTGAACGAGTTCCGAGGATTTTCTATCAATTTAACCGCCGTGCGTCTTGTGAATCCGCAAAATATGGAAGTACAGAATGCGGTGCAGGATTGGATCTATGCGGAGAGCAAAAGGGGAAGAGGATTGAACATCTCACCAAATACGGTCAAGGTGAAATTCAATTTGCTCCTCAATTTCAAGCCTTATTAACTTTAAATTTTGCTCTAACTCAGAGGTAGAGTTTTAGTTTCTGATACCAAAGGTCTAGGGATGGACTCTAAATGGCCTAAGATGCCGAAAAAACCATTAAACAAATTAAAAAATTAAAAAAACCAGGAAACAAATTAGACAAAAAATTTTAAGTTAATTTTCATTCAATTTTTTATTTCAATCGAATCCTTCCTCAGGACCTATGATCAATGAGACTTCTTTTTCTTCTTCTTCTGTCCTCGCCCCAGAATGTAATAAACAAATAATAAATAATTTGTTTCAGGTGGAGATGGCGTTAATGAATGACGCTGTCAATCTTTTGGCAATGTCTCTTCATAACTTAAATCAAACAATTCAAGTGAATCCACTCTCTTGTCAAGAACCAGACAAATGGCAACAGGGCTATTCGATACGAAATTATATGCAATTAGTAAGTAAAAAAAAAAAACAATTCTGATTATCAACATCCTAAAATAGTATGCTGTACAGAATAGGGACACAATTCATAAAAGCGAAAGGGTGAGACATAGAAATTGCGAAAAAAAATCTGGAGTCGCTGGCAGAACAGCGCACAACTTTCTTTTACTTTTGGTAATTTGCCAACACCTCTAAACCTGTCGCCCACTGGGGGATGCGAAGCGACTTTAAAAGAAGCCAAATTAACTTGAATTTTGTTACAAAATTGTATGCCTGGTCATCACATTATGTGTATATATTTATTATACAGGGCAAAATGAAGATTACGAGTCGGGGGGGGGGGGGATATCAAATATCAATCTCCTTGTTTGTTTTTTTTATTCATGTACATTCGGAATATTTTGAGGCACTCCCTTTTTCGGACTCAGGGGGCCTCAAAACGTGTATATTCATCAAAATTTCGAGATTGAATTTTTGACATGAATCCAATACTTTCTCTCTATATATATATTCATATATAAAAGACATCTTCTATTAAAATAGAATCAATTTTCACAAAAATAATTTTTTAATTGTGCCCCTATTGTGTTAGCTTTTTTAAAATCTAAGATTACGCCTTAATTTTCAGATGCATCCAGTTGGGATGACCGGACCTCTGTACCTCTCTAAAGATTATAAAAGAAATTACTTTGACTTAGACATCATTGAATACAGCCGAGATGAATTTCGAAAGATTGGAAGCTGGAATAGCAACGACGGCTTCTCAAGTACAAGATCCGACAAGGAGATGCAAAAAGAAATTGAATTGAATATCCAGAATAAAACTTTTATTGTCTCATCGAGAATTGTGCGTATGAGAGGGAACAAAGGGTGAGATTATTACAAAAATTTAACCAGAGGTTTATTTTTGTTTAAAGGGTCCGCCCTTTTTAAAATGGAAAGAAAACCAAGAAGGTTTAAAGGGCAATGATCGATTTGAAGGATTCTCACTTGATATCATCGATACGATAGCAAAAGGGCTTAATTTTACATACGAATTTAAAATTACTCCAGATAATGCGCATGGCAAATTGGTCGATCCGAAAACTAAAAAATGGAATGGACTTGTCAGAGATCTCCTCGAAAGGGTTTGTGTTTGTTTGTTTTGTTTTATTAATTATTCAACAAATCTGGTGTGTGACTGGGAACAGCACACGATAAGTAAAATTCTCTGATGTCACACCAGATTTTTTGTATCAATAATAAAGGTTGTCAAATATCTCCCTTCCGCCTTTTTGTCTTTTGAATTTCGCGGCTATGTACAAAGCGCCACAGAGCTCGTATGTGACAAAACTATACATCATTTGAAAGGTGCTGACATAACCTACAAAACGACACTAGATGGAAACAGATTATCGAACAAAACGGCGCATATTTGAACTAAATCCGATCACTGTAACACTTTTTATAAAGCATTGAATAAAGAGCAAAAAAGCAGAAGGGAGATATTTGACAACCTTATATCGTCGGGTGTGCCTCAAAAAAAGCGATTTTTCAGGAAAGTTTCTCCTTTTCCTTTCCGTTCATAACCTTTCCCTGCGTTATCCGATTGCTGAAATTTTGAACTAATCATCACAATCTTAGAACTAACTCTCCAATAAATTCCAAAGGTTTTTCCCATTCTCAATACCATTATTATTTTTTTTTGAGGTTTTTTATAGAGATGTTGCCATCCGCTGTACAAATCCAAGATGGCTCACTTACCCGCGCTCAATCTAGTGATCCACTAAGTTGTCTAAGAAACAAGATAGTAGAGGCAATTTTTTTTGATAAAATATTAAGTTAAGTTCATCAGTAAAATACTAGTACCCGAATTTTCCAAGACGAGACCTAACGCAGTTTCAAATTGGTACCAAAAATATTATATATTAAAAATTTGAAAAAAAAAAATCGTTAGAACCGTTTTGGAGAACTGGTGGCTGACATATACGTATAAAAAAACAAAAGTACATTGCTTCTTTAATAGTATAAGATGGTGACTGATATTGCAATTTTTAACAGTTTACATCTGTAAAGTATCATCAGTACTATAAATGAATTTTAGACATTATAAATATAGGAGACACCAGAATGTAATGTCTAAAATTATTTTTAAGTGTGATAATGGTTCGTAGATTGACTGAAACTGTTAAAAATTGCAATATCAGTCGCAAGATCTCAATAAATTTCCGATACCTGATATTTATTTATTATTCTCGAAAATCTGAAAATAACACTACAAAAGAAAATTTTGATTTGGAGACAAAAAGCAAAAGTGAATTTTTTTTTCAGAAAGCTGATTTAGCCATTTGTGATTTGACTATAACATTCGAACGTGAATCGGCAGTTGACTTCACGATGCCTTTTATGACATTAGGTGAGTTGAATGACGATTTTGTTTCGCACTAAAGATCAACTCGAGATTTTTCCTTCTTTCAGGTATTAGCATACTCTATAGCAAACCTGTAGCCACAACTCCTGGCCTGTTTTCATTTTTTGATCCTCTCTCAATTGATGTTTGGATGTACATGGCAACTTCATTCTTATTACTTTCTTTGATTCTGTTCATGATTTGTCGGATGAGCCCGTATCAATGGGAGGGCGGCCACCCATGCGACAACGAACCTGAAGAGCTTGAGAATGAATTCTCCCTGCTCAATTGCCTTTGGTTCACTGTTGGCTCAATTATGGGTCAAGGCTGTGATCTCCTTCCAAAGTATGTTGGGATGTTAATTAATTTTATAAATTCTTAAACAAAAATCTGTTTTGTTTTTTCTTTAGGTCCGTGTCAGGGCGTATCTTAGCTGTTAGTTGGTGGTTCTTTGCTATGATTATGATTGCATCCTATACGGCTAATTTGACTGCCTCACTGACGGTCACTCGCATGGGTAACACCATCGATAGTGTCGACGCACTCGCCAATCAGAATAAAGTTAAATATGGGTCGATGAGAGGTGGCTCTACTGCCAGCTTTTTTGAGGTAATCTTATTATTATTAGTTATTTTAAGAAGACATGCTGATAGAATGAAAAATTTAGCAAGTTCAAATTATTCAATCCCAAAACCAGAGAATGGAGGTTCTCAGTGAATGAAATTTTCTGATAGCAACAATGAACCTCCTATTTCCCAACAATTGGGTCAGTAGTCTGTATAGGAAATTTATAGAGATCTGGCGACTGATATTGCAATTTTTAATAGTTAAGGTCAAAAAAATCAGAAACATGATCAGTCGTATACATTATAAACAAAGGAAACACCAGAATGTAATGTCCAAAATTATTTTTAAGTCTGATGATGGTTTGCTGATTGATCGAAACTGTTAAAAATTGGAATATTAGTCACAAGATGTCTATAAATTTCCGATGCTTGATATTTATTTATTATTCAAGAATATCTGAAAATCAGTCTGAGTCAGTAGTCTAAGTCGCCACTGGGACAAAATTCCCTTACACAGGCGTCCTCTAGACTCACGGATTCGTGTTCAAATAGTCATCCATCAGAATGATATACTCCATCGGGAGAATTAACCCCCGACTTAGAATTAAATAAGAAGTCGAGTTTAAATGATTGAAAGTGAGAATTCTTCTCCTATTAGAGAGTTTAATCGATTTCTTTTATTATTATTAATTCAGAAATCTAACTTCACAACGTACCAAAGAATGTGGGCAACAATGCAACAAACTCAACCGGATGTTTTCACCAAAGACAATGAAGAGGGTGTTGATCGTGTACTTAAAGAAAAGGGGAAATACGCATTTCTCATGGAGTCTGTCATGATTGAATATCAAACAAATCGAATTTGCGAACTCACACAAGTTGGAAATCTTCTGGATAATAAAGGATATGGAATCGCCATGCCAATGAGTGAGTATTTCCTAAAATAAAAGAGATAATCAAATAGCCATTTTGCAAGAAAATCATTTAACTTATAATAAATATTGGAAAGAAGCCGATATGGTTTGGGAATTTATTCTTGGCGCAGCCATTTTCTAATTTTCGCCATCACCTAATAAATATAACTGCCATAGCCAATTCAGAGAGAATATAATTAGAATAAAAATTGATTCTGGAGTTTATTAATCGCGATTGTTTTTATACTCGGATAGTCAATTAGAGTTTTTCTTTCTGCCCAATTTGACATCAAATTTAGTGTGATCTGATTAGTCGTTCGGAATCTACAATGGTGTAAACCTTCAAATAATAATTTCCCGCCGCGCGTTCTCACGCAGTAAAATGAAATACTGGGAAAAAGCATGCTTACTAACCGTATATACAAGATAATTATACCTCTTAAGACAGAGGAGTTATTCGAGCCGATACCGAGCAATTTTTCACGTGCTTTTATCCAACTTTTTCATGCATGCTTCTCTACTCGGCCCCTATACGTACTTTGTAAGACGTTGTCACGTCAAAAATATAAAATTTTCGATTTCAACTACCCGTTATATATTCAAAATACTTATTATATTACTTTTAGAATCATAGCGAATAGACAGGGTGTGACCAGAACTTGTTAATCAAAAGTTTTCAAAAAAGAAATTGTGAGAAAATTCTCAATTTTAGCATTATGCTCTTTTTAAATAAATTATTAACAACTTTTGGGCACTTTCTATTTTGTCGAAATCACCATCACTTTGTTTATTTTCTATCCTTACTTGAAAACTTTTAATGAACGAGACATTTATTAATTTTCTATATTCACTCAAAAATAAATAAAAAAATTCTATTGACATAATCGAGAGAAAATTAATGAATCTTTTAAATAACTTTCAAGAAAAGATAAAATGATAATTAGAAATTTTAATTTGCATTCATTAAAATGTAATTAATATTTTCAGATTCTCCTTATCGCACGTTGATTAGCGGCGAGGTGCTCAAATTACAAGAAAAAGGAGTGCTCAATAAGCTTAAAGAGAAGTGGTGGGGGAGTCCTGCCGACTGTGCGGTAAATTTCTTCTAAAATAAATTAAATATGAATCCATTGAGTTAGATATAGAGACAAATGCAAAATTACTTAGCTATCAAAACAAAGAAAACGGGCCATTTATAATTAGCTAGGAGAACAAGTTTGGGATAGGAAATAATGTAACTTCACAGGATGCATATAGATGGCTACGGTCAGAAACCGGTTGAGTTTGAAGAGTGTGTGTGTCTACGTGCATGAAAGAGGAGAGCAGCAAAATAAACGGAGGAATTTCAAATAATAGCCTAATAATATTCTTCATTGAACCGATAATCTACATATATTGTTCAAAAAATTGTTTCACTCTAGAATTTTAGTTTCTTGAGAAACAATCTAATTTTATTGATCAACAAGCCTGAAGATGATACCAATATAGAATCGAAACATCGCTTCTTTTTGAATAAATATAAATAGCTGAAAAAAGTGCCGTTTTCTTTATATCTTTCATAATTTATTTATTATACTAAGGTTTTAAGATAATTATTTCAATAAAAAATTAAAAAATTATCTCAGCTTTGAAGATAGTTCAAACTAGAACCGATGATTATAATAAAAATATAAACTCTAGCCAACCATGTAATACAGGGTGTCTCAAAAGAATGTACTCACACACTTGGAATGACAAGAAAAACATTATTTATGAACATAGAGTGAAATTTAATAGCTTCGAATACAAAAGACAAATGTAATTGAAGGATCATGTTCAAATTGATGACCATTATTGTCCAGACAACGCTGGACAATCGCGATCCAAGGGATTCGCGCCCCCAAAGACCTCACACTCATTCTTTTTGTAGGGCTATCTCAAAGCAAGGGCGGATCCAGAGGTGTTTCTCGGGGGGGGGGGGGGGGATCTGGTGTGACTTGTCACACAGCACACTATTTTTTCTTAATTTCGCTAATTTAAAGGCGCATTCTATACTTGTTTGCCAGAATATAAGTATTTTTTTCAAATCTCGGGGGGGGGGAGTAATTACCCCCTTTTACCCTCCGGTATCCGCCCTTAGAATAGAATAGAATAGAATAGAATAATTTTTATTTAGCTCTGAGGCTATTTGCCTCTTTGAGCCTATAAGATTTACATATTTATATTTATACTGTCTCTCTTGCATGAAATAAAACAAATAAAGAAAAAATAATAAAACAAAATAAAATAGGATTACATAAAAATAAAATAAAACATTATAATAAAGAATTACATCTCTTGTCTCTGCTTATCCAGCAAAAATTTATAGAATTTGGTTTTAAAAAGTGCCAGACTCCTCGAATTTCTAATCTCTAATGGGACCGAGTTCCACAATCTGGCGGACTCCACCAAAAACGACGATCCAAAGATCGACGTCCTGTGTTGTGGAATCCTCAGGTCTGGCCCACCCTCTCGCAGCGGTCTCCCAATCACGTCCGCCCTCAGCGTCAACCTCTCCCACAAATAAGATGGTTCCCCATTCTTAAATAGACCGTACACATAACACCCCATAAAATAAAGAGTTCGATTTTTAATTTTTAGCCAATTTAGCCTATTATAGAAGGGCGTTATGCGACGGTCCATTGGGACATCAAAAACAAACCTGACGCAAGAGTTGAACACCCTTTCGAGTATTCTCCTGCGCTCTCCAGACATGCCGCTATACACCAGAGAACAGTAATCAAAGTGGGGAACAATGAGCGAGGTAACAACCATTTTTCTAACGGCAAACGGAAGACAATCTCTATTTCTCTTGAGTTGGTAAAGATTCTTAAAAACAGTTCTCGACACCCTCAGGACCTGATCGTTCCAACTTAAGGTTCTATCAAAAATAACACCAAGGTTCCTGACGGTGTCCGAGTATTCTATCGGTCTCCCGTTTACCGTTACTGGAGGAACATTTGCTGACCGATTTATGTAATAACTACTACCAAAAATAATTGATTTTGTTTTGCCGATGTTGATTAACAATTTTTTATCGGCAGCCCACTTACAAATATTGCTAACATCCTCGTTAATTCTAGCTACTGTTCCCTGCAGATCCTCAAATGAACCCGATAAGTATATTTGGAGATCATCTGCAAATAATTGGTATTTGGCGTTTTTAATATGTTGGCTGATATCCCCAATAAACAACGAAAAAAGGAGAGGTCCCAGGACAGAGCCCTGAGGAACGCCCGAATTCACAGGGAGCAAATCCGATTCACGACCCTCGGTGTCCACTACCCTCTGAGTTCTTCCTGACAGATATGACACAAACCACCTAATGACCGACTCAGACAAATTCAAATCGAACAATCTCCGAATCAAAAGGCGGTGATCCACTCGATCAAAGGCCTTGCTCAGATCGAAAAGGACTAATACTGTCACCTCCTTCCTATCCACAGCCAATTTAATATCATCACTAACTCTCAACAGAGCGGACTGGGTACTATGGAAGCGTCGATATCCCGATTGGTAAGCGTCCAGTAACCCTGTCCTTTCCAAGTAATCATTCAAGTGATGATGTACTATTTTCTCTAAAACTTTAGACATTGTGCACAGGAGAGATATCGGTCTAAAGTCGGAACATTCTTTAGGATTAGGCACTTTAGGTAATGGGCGAACAATAGCCAACTTCCAAACAGAGGGAAAAACGGACTCCTGTAGCGATCTGTCGAAGATGTGCAACAACACCGGCAGCACACATGGAATAGACAATTTTAAAAGTTTAAGGGGTACACCATCGGATCCTTGAGCCTCTGAACGAAATTTAAAAATAGAAGTAAGGACAGATTCAGGATTCACATGCGGGAAATAGAACCTATTTGAATCAAAAACCCTATGACTCAAAGGGAGATTGCCGTTATCCAAATTTGAAATATTACCACCAGAAACAAAATATTCATTTAGGCTTTGCACTTCAAAGTTTGTTGAATTTTTATGTTTGCTAGTTACTCCCAACCTTCCCAGTTCCTTCCATAAAAAAGTAGTATTATTACTATGTATACTGAATAATTTTTGAAAATAAGAAATTTTACTATTTTTGATAAAATTTACCACTCTATTTCTCAACATTCTGAACTGTTTACCTATCTCAGGGTTTCCGGTTCTCAGAGCCCATCTCCTAAACCTATCCCTTTCCCGCATCAGTTCTCGAATCTCGTTAGTGATCCAGGGCACAGGAGGACGTCTATTCACGCTTGTCCGAAAAGGGGCGTGTTTATCAAAATGTTCCAAAAGAATCCTATTTAAATAAGTAACCTTTGTGTCAATGCATCTTTCTCCAAAAATATGAGAAAAATCCTTCAAAGCTAGTTCATTTAGAAATTGATCATGATTAAAGTTCGTGAAATCTCTAAATTTCCTAGGAACTAATTTCATTTCAGGTATATTAATATCAAGTTTTATAAATATTAAATCATGTGCAGACAGAAAGGAGACCTGACACTGTCCCTTTGTTATCATTTTCTCTTGTACAGAATCATTGATCACAATAAGATCTATCCAAGAATGAGAATGAGATGTGAAATGAGTCGGACTTAAAGGAATCACATTAAGACCCATAGAAAAGAAAAGATTGTTTAAATAGATCTTGTCTGGGGAGTTTGAATTAAAATCTGTATTAAAATCTCCAACTATTAAAATATCAGTATATAGAGGCAAATATTGGGATAATAAGTCTTCGAAATCCGAAAAGAAACCAACTCTCGGTGGTCTATAAACTACAACTAACAGAAGCTGAAAACTCTCTATATTTATTTCTACCATCATAAACTCTACCAGAGATGTTGTATATAGTTGGGACGTGGTAAGCACCTCACATTTAAAATCCTTCCTGACAAAAACTGCCACACCACCACCCACTCTCTGGACTCTATCACACCTATATAAATTGTAATTTTCTAATAATAAAAAACTTGTTGAGATGTGCGGTTTGAGCCATGTCTCACTAACACACACTACCTGATAAGACCCAGAAGTGAAATATTCCCTGAATTCATCCAAGTGAGCACTAAGAGACTGGGCATTAACATGACAGATATTGAGGGTATCAGCCATTTATAATTAAAGATAAAAGTTGCCAAGTTGGTATTCTTACAGCGAGACATCCAAAGAGCACAGAACTCAAGCATGTCAGGCCTGAATCAAAATTTAATCCGCACATTGCCAAAATTAACACCCCAAAACTCAAGTAAAACCACCACATGCCCATATATACATCGAATACATATAATATTTTGTTAATAATACTTTTTGCAAAATAAGACAGAGAGGTTATAATAGAGACATATATGAAAATCACAATAATGTATGTTATTAAGTTCTTAAAGTTTACTAATAAAGTGACCATATAAATAAAATAATTAATAAAATTAATTATGTGAAGAATCGAATCTGATTCAAAAGAAATATTGCAGATAATTATTGAATTTGTATTAAAAAGTTTTATCAAAGATATCCACTTTGATAATCTAAGAAATTGATCTTGAAATTTGAATAGTAAAAAAAATAAAACAAAATTCTAATGTTGAAAAGAAAGAGAATAAAGAGAATATGAACAAAACAAGAGATATCAATATTATTATTATTAAAATGCACAAATAAATTTTTAACATGTTATCATTAATTATGTTGATAAATTTTTCTAATAAAAAAATAAAAAGCATAGCAAGTGAATTAACAAATTTAAGATTTTTTAACAGAAAAAATTGACGTCATTTAATCAACTCAACATCCCTTTCATTCTCAATTATAAAATAATTTTTTCCATTTTCGGGTCTAGCGTACATTCGCCCATTTCTAACCCACAAATACTTAAATTTTCCTCCAGTAGCATTTTTTGCTTTTCGAGCCAAACCAAAAAGATTTCTATTATATGGGGTTAAAGTTTCATTTACATAAATGACAGAGTCGTTAATAGTCAAGTTTCTTTTAACCCTCTTCTCCGTGATGAACCTGTCACGAACATTCTTGCGAACGAATTTAACATTGAGTGGCCTTTTGCCCTCAATGGGTCGCCCAAAACGATGAGAAGATTCAATTTCCTCAGAGGTAAGCTGGATTCCCAAGTGCTGACCGACGATTATAACCGAGGATGCCGGAGTCTCACCCTGCACCTCAGGAAGACCGTAGATATCCAATGATCGTTCCAATGATTGCTGCTCCAGTTGATTTAATCTCGAGTGTAGGTCATAATTATTTTTTTCAAGTTCACAATTTTTTACTTTCAAAGTAGCAATTTCTTCAAGAGCCTGGGCCAACTTAAGCTCCAGCGATTCGATCGTGGCGGCTTGCTCGTCAAATTTAGCATGCAGGGAAGATAGTGAATTTGAAACATCTGCACTACTAGCCTTAAGTATTTTAAGGATAGACATAACGTCACCCTCTGGATTTTTCGCCGGTACCTTTGCCGGACCCGACCGAAGAACCATGGGCTGCTGGGTAGGCGACGCCGAAGCTAAATTCTTCTTGACGCAAGAAGTGCACTTATACTCCCTGCATTCTTCATCATTTGAGAGCGATAAACATTTAGCGTGAAATGCATGTGCACATTGTATGCATGAGATGCACTCATTCCCTTTAACTTGACGATTGCAAATGTTGCAAATAGCCATAGTTTGTGTGTATATTAATATATATTTTTAAATTCAATTTATTTTTCAAGTTTGAATAAATAAAATATTAAAAAGAGTGAGTAATGTTTTCTTGGAAAGATAAGCGATAAAACCTGGTCGAATTTTTAAAGAGAGAAAATCCTCTCTCTCCTCGTAGGTACACACAAATTGCACTAAAAAATATATTTATGAGATCACACTTTGCAAATCACATAGGCACATATAAAAATCTTTTGATAATTCAAAAAATATACCACTCAAAAGTGCACTAAAAGCAGAGAGCGAAAAAAAACGTGTCTATGTTGCTTCGAGAGACAGTCAGATCTCAAAGACAAAGTGTATCGGACCAAACCAAGAACAATAGATGGAATTAAATTGGAAATTGAAAGACAGTCGCGATATTCCTAATGACTGTTTTGTAACGTTTACGAATCCCTTGGTCGTCGGCTTTAACAGCGTTGTCTGGACAATAATGGTCATCAATTTGAACATGATTTTTCAATTACATTTGTTTTCTGTATTCGAGGCTATTCCATTTCACACTTTGTTCATAAATAGTTTTTCTCGTCATTCGAAGTGTGAGTGCATATTTTTATAACAACATGTATAGGTCTATAGGAAAAATTCGATGTTTTGATAGAAATACACGTTTGAATCGACTCTACTTCCAAAAATGGTCCATCTGTCTGTGAACAAAAACTAGGGGTTGAAATTTGATGCCTCACTCCATGGATATAGACTATATTTAAGAGAGGAGGAAAGCGGCGCTTATGACTCTTCTGTCAAAGAATTTTATTCATGTGGCGAAATTTTCTATTTTCAAGGATGATAGTAGCAACGTGGACAGCATGGAAATGGGGCTGAAGAACATCGGCGGTGTGTTCGTTGTCCTCATTCTCGCTGTTGGCGCTGCCTTTTTCTGGAGCATTTTAGAATTCTTATGGAATTGTCGCAAAATCGCCGTAGATGAATGCGTAAGTGCGAATTCTATCAAATTCTAATTTCAAAATTACATTTTTCTTTTTTTTTTTTTCAGTTAACCCCACTCGAGGCAATCAAGTTGGAATTGAAGTTCGCCATGCAATTATTCAATCCAGAAAAGCCGATTCGAAAGAAAAAGGATAGCGACTCAGCAGCCTCCTTTGAGGCGCTCAGAGTCGAAGAGAAGTCACTCCATTGACCAATTTTCTATTTTTAATTCCTTTTGACGTCATCGTTTTAGTGAACGGACTTAAAAATATTCACTAATTCGGTAATCTCCGATTTCATCAAAATTATTTATTTAGCCTAATATTAAAAAAATATTCAGGGATTAGTTAGAAAAATAAAATAAATACGTGCGGAAACGGTACTTTAACCTGATATCCACCAATTTTTTTTTAATCTTTGGAACGAATTTATTGATTGATTGGATTTAATTTTTTGTAAAAAACTCACTAAATTCAGAAGAAATTTGGTAAGAGAAAGTAAAAATTCGTTACAAAAAGGTCGCCATTTTTGCTTTTTATTTTTTAAGCGGATAAATTAATATTTTTTCCCAAATAGGAAGTTGCGTTCAATTCAATCAGTCAAGACGTTCCAGTTAATAGCATAGCTAGGAGAGAATGAAAAGGTAAAATGAAATCAGAGAAAATAAAAATTACTGTTAAAAGTAAGAAGGAATAATTCCCAAGAAGAATGCAGTCAAATTTCATTTCATTTAATTTAATACAAATTCTCAATCACGTGCTGACGTTTCGGTTCGAGTTTGAACCATCTTCAGAGCTACGAACATATAATGTCAGTAATCATTTGTAAAATAAAATATATTATTTTTCCATGTATGTAGCTCTGGAGATGGTTCAATCCCGAACCGAAACGTCAGCACATGATTAAGAATTCTTATTAAATTAAATGAAATAAAATTTGGCTGCATTCTTCTTGGGAATTATTCCTTCTTACCTTGAGCATATTACTACTAATCTTCAATTAAGCCCTACATAAAAACTTTTCGGGTCGCTCATCTCTTGCTTCCTCTGTACAAATTTTTAATTCAGATGGCTTATACGATTACAATTATCATTTATTTTTATTAATCTTTTAATCTTAGCTAAATGTTATCTGTATTAAAAATTTGTCCTGATGAAATAAGTGATGAGTCAACAAAAAAAAGAGAGCTGCACTTCATTTGGACTATGTTATGCATGAAGGAACCAAGCGCCATTAACCTAAATCTGAGATAAAGGCCATTTCATTTGCACAATTTTAAACAAAACCAATGGCAATGACTTTTTTTCTTGTTTTATACAAAGAAAGTGAACAGAGTAATAATGTTGCGATTTAAATAAAAAGCAAAAGTGTGGGGTCGTAGGACCCCCGGCAGGAACGAAGTTCGTCACGCCTTTTCTTCAACTCAGAATATAATTTAATATGAATATTATTTAAATAGACGGAAAGCCCGCCGAAGGCCCGGTGGAACCTCTTGGTCGCCTTGGGCGAGCAATTTCCCGCCTACGATAGATTGAAGGAAATAAAGAGAAGAAGAAGGTGGGCGTGGCCTCGCTAAGTCTTCGGCTAATCTCGTTTTCCTCCGTCATCGCTCGGGCGCTGGGAACGCATTTTTGTTAGGAACGCGTTTTTGTTAAGTTACATTTTCTCCCAATTCACCCTGCGTAAGCCGCGTTAAAGAACTTCGTTACAAAAAGTAGATCTTCTTTTTCCCTACAAGATGACATTCTTATCTCAATTTCGATCATAATGGCGCTTAGTTCCTTCGTGCATGACATGGTCCATTTAAGCCATTGAAAAAAAGGCAATTATTCAGTTTAAATAAGAAAGTGATATTTAAAATTTGTTAAGTTGTTGATTGATGTTCATTTTGTATATTTGTTTTGTATTATTTAAAATAAAAAAAATAAAAGTGACTTTATGTGTAAGTTTGTTCAAAAGCTTATTTTGAGAGTCCGAGAGAGTAAAGGGCATACAGGGGGGGGGGGGGTAAAGGGGGTAATTACCCACTCCGAAATTTGAAAAAAAAAAAAATTTATTTTGAATGTAACATTTTAAATATTAATACTTAAAAATTTGATTTGTATTTATATTCTGGCAAACAAGTACAGAATGCGCCTTTAAATTACCGAAATTAAGAAAAAATTATGTGATGTGCGACCAGTCACACTAGATTACCCCCCCCCCCCAGAAACACCACTGGATCCATTCTTGGAGAGAGTACTAACTTAAAATTAAAATTTCAATCCCGTACCTCAATTCCTTCATGCTTAAAATCGTTACACACACAGAGACCAATTTACGCGACCCACTTTTTTGGACTCAGGGGACCTCAAAACGTGTATATCCATCAAAATATCGACATCGAATTTTTGACATGAATCCAATACTTTCTCTTACTTATATATTACACATATAGGTAAGAGAAAGTAAAAAAGACGGAAGAAATAGAAGCGTTGAAAGATTTAATACATTTCCCCTGTTAAGTATGCAACCAGTGATTCAGATCTTCTTGAAGATTGCCTATATGTTATGCGTTGAAATGAAATTTTTAATTATCCTGCTGAATTGTAATCTATAAAGTTAAATGCTTCTATATATGACGCCCTTAACAGGAGATGTCAATTAGGAATGTGTTAAGACGAAGGAATATCGGAAATGAAACGTCGCATATGTGTTAATTACATTTTAGAATTTATCTCCGTTCCAAGAATAACTTGGGGAATTGTGTATACCCAATCAACTTAAAGGGAATGAGAGTCTTGCCCTTGGAGAAATTGTTTTAATGAACAATTAATGTTTAAAGGGAAAAGAAAAAGGGCGGTCATGTAGTTGCCAAAGTCGCCACTAGATGGTGGCCTCATTCATTTGAAGAAGAATAATTATTGATAACAATAGTAGAGTTTTGATTTTAAGAGCAATTTTCTTTTCGATATTCGACATCTTTACCCTTATTGACTTATTATGTTAATTTATAGACTTGTTAATTTTGAAATATAAAAATCTGGTGTGACTGGCGCACAGCACACAACTTTCTCTTACCTTCGGTAATCGAAAGTTGTGTACTGTGCTTGTCACACCAGATTTTTTGTGTCGACATGTATTTAGTTTCCGACAGTAGGGTACAATTGAATTCAATATGTAAAATTTATAAGTATGGGAAAATATTTATATTTTGTTGCCATGGCAACCATTTCTCCTATCTTTTCTATGGAGGACAAGAGTAAAGTGGTCTTCAGAAGATTTCAATCACAAAATGAGAATATACATTTTAAAGAGCAACTAAAAAATAGTTGATACATGAATTTTAAAAAAAATCGTTGGAGCAAATTTTGAGAAAATCGAAAAAAACTGAAAAAGTGAATCAGTAAAGTACTAGTACTTTTTGGTCGATTTTGTTCAAAAGCTTCGTGTCACGTCCCATGGGGGTGCCTAACTTAAATATAAAATTTCAACCTCCTAGCACTTTTCGTTCTTGAGATATTTTGTTCACAGACAGACACACAGACAGACATACCATGTTGCGAAAACCACTTTTTTGGATTCAGGGGACCTCAAAACGTGTATATCCATCAAAATCTCAACATCGAATTTTTGACATGAATCCAATACTTTCTCTCTCTATATATATTAACATATATATAGAGGTAAGAGAAAGTAAAAACAGCCAGTGGAAAAATTTAATGCTTATTTCTGTATTTACTATTTGTGATATTTGTACACAATTAGGGGCTGAATAAGGTCTATGTATGTATTTTAATAAATAAATAAATGTGGTGTGACTGGTCGCACCAGATTTTTTGTGTCGACATATATTTAGTTTCCGCCGATATATTAAAATTCAAGATGTAATAAAACATGGGAAAATATTTATATTTTGTTATAAAGGCAACCAATTATCCTATCTTTCTTATGAAGTACAATCTAAAAATTAATTGATTTATGAATTTTAATTAAAATCGTTGGAGCGAATTTTGAGAAAATCGAAAAAAACTGAAAAAGTACATCAGTAAAGTATTAGTACTCTTTGGTCGATTTTGTTCAAAAGCTTCGTGTCACGTCCCAGGGGGGTGTTTAACTTAAATATAAAATTTCAACCTCCTAGCTCTTTCCGTTCTTGAGATATTTGTTTCACAGACACACACACACAGACAGACAGACCATGTCGCGAAAACCACTTTTTTGGATTCAGGGGACCTCAAAACGTGAAGATCCATCAAAATCTCGACATCGAATTTTTGACATGAAACCAATACTTTCTCTCTTTATATATTAACATATATAGAGATAAGAGAAAGTAAAAAATCTGGTGTGACTGGCGCACAGCACACAACTTTCTCTTACCTTCGGTAATCGAAAGTTGTGAACTGTGCTTGTCACACCAGATTTTTTGTGTCGACATGTATTTAGTTCCCGGCAGTAGGGAATATTTGAATTCAGATGTAAAATTTATAAGTATGGGAAAATATTTATATTTTGTTACCATGGCAACCATTTCTCCTATCTTCTCTATGAAGCACAAGAGTAAAGTGTGCTTCAAACAATTTTGAGGGCAAAACGAGAATATAAATTTTAAAGAGAATCTAAAAAATTAATTGATTTTTTGAATTTTAATCAAAATCGTTAGAGCGAATTTTGAGAAAATCGAAAAAAACTGAAAAAGTACATCAGTAAAGTACTAGTACTCTTTGGCCGATTTTGATTAAAAGCTTATTTTCCGGTCCCGGGGGTGTTTAACTTAAATATAAAATTTCAACCTCGTAGCTCAATTCCTTCATGCTTAAAATTGACACACACACACACACACACACACACACACACACACAGACACACACACACACACACACACACAGACAGACCATGTCGCAAAAACCGCTTTTTGGATTCAGGGGACCTCAAAACGTGAAGATCCATCAAAATCTCGACATCGAATTTTTGACATGAATCCAATACTTTCTCTCTATATATATATTACATATATACATAGGTAAGAGAAAGTAAAAAGGAATTAAAGGGTTAAGAATAAAGATGAGTAATTAAGAAAAAAATAGTGCATGAAGCATAAAAAGTCTTTAGTGCTGGGATGCCCTAATAATAAGATTAGTATCCAAAAACAGAAATTAGATCAGGGGATTGAATTCATAACATTTTTTTGTTAAATGAAAGGGATTTGGTCCAAGATCTGTTCCAAGGCCATCAATCGCGCTTTCTTGATATCTGAGAAAGGATATCGTATTTAGTGTTAATTGTAAAGGAGAAAAGCCACTCGGTTGAATAAATAAACTAATTGAATGCTATTTAGATAGTAGAGAAAAGGATTGAGTTTCGAGTGATGCGAGAAATCACTTAATAAAACCGAATGGAACCCGAGAAGAGGAGATAAATAGGACAAGGACCTAAAAGAAATTTTATCTAATAAATAAGCCTGGTCAAGAAAATTCTATTCCAGTGGTTTCAGTGCTGTAAAGCACTATGGCCAGCAGGTGATAAGAAAATAACTTTCTCAATGAAAACAAAAGCAACGTTTCGATTCTAAAAAATGAAAATAAAATAAATAAGAGTAGGCCCTAAAACAAAAGCAATGTCTAAAAAAAATGTTATATTAACATATGTCTATAAGCTGGACATATGACCTGCACAGAAATAATCAAGGATCCAGATGTGTACTTTGATAAAAATCTGGTGTGACTGTCGCACAGCACACAACTTTCTCTTACCTTCGGTAATCGAAAGTTGTGTACTGTGCTTGTCACACCAGATTTTTTGTGTCGACATGTATTTAGTTCCCGGCAGTAGGGAATATTTGAATTCAGATGTAAAATTTATAAGTATGGGAAAATATTTATATTTTGTTACCATGGCAACCATTTCTATCTTTCCTATGAAGCACAAGAGTAAAGTGTGCTTCAAACAATTTTGAGGGCAAAACGAGAATATACATTTGAAAGAGCATCTAAAAAATAATTGATTTTTGAATTTTAATCAAAATCGTTAGAGCGAATTTTGAGAAAATCGAAAAAAACTGAAAAAGTACATCAGTAAAGTACTAGTACTCTTTGACCGATTTTGATTAAAAGCTTATTTTTCCGGTCCCGGGGGGTGTTTAACTTAAATATAAAATTTCAACCTCCTAGCTCAATTCCTTCATGCTTAAAATTGAACACACACACACACACACACACACACACACACACACACACACACACACACACACACACACACACACAGACACACACACACACACACACACACACACACACACACACACACAGAGACACACACACACACACACACACACACACACACACACCATGTCGCGAAAACCACTTTTTTGGATTCAGGGGACCTCAAAACGTGAAGATCCATCAAAATCTCGACATTGAATTTTTGACATGAATCCAATACCGTACTTTCTCTCTATATATATATTACATATATACAGAGGTAAGAGAAAGTAAAAAATCTGTAGGTCTACTGGTATACTTTTTGCCGATTTTGTTCAAAAGCTTCGTGTTGTAACGAGAAAACTTGCTCAATAAAAGCACCAAAATAAGAAATAACAGTCCGGGGAGAGTTTTGAGGTATAGCAACATTACTGGGTGGATACTTAGAGGAGACAGTGCCTCATAAGAAAACTTTAATCATGAGATATACGTAAGAGAGTTGCCCAAGAAATGCGTCAGCCTGGAGACAATTAAAAATTATTATTTTCAATAAAATTAATTAATAATAATCAGAAATTAGTATTTTAATAAAAGAATTTAAATAATAAGTATTTTTCTACTAATTAGTCTTGTTGACATTATTAAATTAAATACATTGTAATTAATGATATAAAAAATTAAATTGACAAAATTGCACATTAATTAAAATTTAAATATTCATATTCTAAATCTATGGGTCCTGAGTAAAGAGAGGGAGGGATTGGCCAGGAGACAAGCCCACTGAGCTTTGACCATTATAAAATCCATAAAATGAATTTCAAAAAATTGGAAAAAAAACTAAAAAAGTACACAAGTAAAGTACTATTAATCGAGGTTTCCAGAAGATGAAACCTAGCGCAATTTGTTTTCTATCCCGGAACCAGTATATATTTAAATTTGAAAGAAATCTTTAAAGGAAATTTCGAGAAAATTAGAAAAAACTAAAAAAGTACTAGTACTCGAATTTTCCCAAACATGAGACCTAGGACAATTTCATTTTGGGACCACAAATAGTATATAATTAAAATTTGAAAAATTTTCGAGAATTTTCGAGAACTGATATGCAAATATATAAACAAACAAACATGTATTGCTCGTTTAATAGTATAAGACAGTGGTTTCCAAACTTTGTTACAACGCCTCCCTTAAAAATATTTAATCTTATGACGCCTCCCCCCCCCCACACACACATTTTATAAAATAATACAAAAACAAAAATTTTTAATGCTAAAAAATGTAAATTTATATAAAAATATTTTTTTTATTTATTCTTATTTATATTAAAACTAGCAATCATTTGGAAAATTGGTCCTGGGGGCCAATATTCGCGCCTCCCCCTTAGACTAGTCCGCGCCTCCCTTTTGGAAAACGCTCGTATAAGGGTATTTTATGGCTGGGGGAATTTGTATCAGGAATGAGAGTTAGAAGAAAACGCAACCAGAATTTTTTCTTTAAAAATATATTTTAACAGCTTACGTTTCGGCCTTGGTCAAAGCCATCCTCGGATAACCACTAACAGCTCCGAGGATGGCTTTGAAAAAGCCGAAACGTCAGCTGTTAAAATATATTTTTAAAGAAAAAGTTCTGGTTGCGTTTCCTTCTAACTCTCATTCCTGAAGAAAAATATTTTTCTCAAATCTTATTTTCACACCCTAGGGGGGTGCCTAACTTAAATATAAAATTTCAGCCTTCTAGCTCAATTCTTTCATGCTTTAAATTGAACCCAAACTGACACACAGACAAAACATGTCCCAAAAACCATTTTTTTTTTTTTTTATTCAGGGGACCTCAAAACGAGTATATCCATCGACATCGAATTTTTGACATGAATCCAATACTTTCTCTCTATATATATGTATATTAACTTATACATATAGGTAAGAGAAAGTAAAAAGTTCAAATCCGAATTGAGATTAGTTCTATATACAAAAAGATGCGGTAACTCACCCCAGTAAAATTCTAAGTGGACAAATCATATCTTACTTTTCTACCTAATGAAAAAATCCCTACAAAATTCTGCAAGGGATTCGATGGGTTCCTAAGTTACCGAGTGTTATTATTATCTGTTTATCAGAGTTTCGAAATCTTCAAAAATTAACATTAACTCATCCCCAGTAATAAGAAATTTTAGAATGACATTAAAATGTTTCTATTTTTTAGTAAAAGTATTAAAAAAACATCAATATATTTGTGCATTATAGGGGATGGGGCATAACCCCCCTGGTTAATGCCTTAATACCTCCCACCCCCTTTAAGGAAATGCGAGCCTTCATTGCGAAATTAATCTCAAAATAATTTGAATACATTTATAAATAATTATTTTTATTTTTATTTTGAAATTATTTTATTTTATTAAAAAAAAAAAGGATAAAAAATAAAAAAACTAATTTTTTTTCAATGACACCTACACTCCCCCTCTCCCTTTCAACAGCTTATATTCTCCCTCTACCCTTAGTGAAATACAAAATATTTAATTTCATATTCAAAAGAATCGTTTTTCGCAGTCAAATTATTTGTTTCTATCATTTTTTTTTCAACGATAAAATGCATAATAATTACCTTTAATAAGACACTCAAGAGGGTGTGCTGGTTGAGAGTGAGGTCAGGGTAGATTACACTATATTAATTATTCACTTTGATTCACTTTAAACACAAAAAAGATAGCAGCGCCTGTCGGCAGGCAACGCACTCGACTCGACTGAACGAGAGATTCGTCTCTCTGTTTGTTTTGAAATAAAATAGATGAAAATAACAATTCCCTTTTTATTAAAAGTAAAAAAATACCGTTTGCTCTAATCTAACTATATTTAGAGATGGAAAAGAATGTCAACAAGTGATTTGGAATATTCCAAGGCCTTTCAACGATAAAATGCATAATATATAATAATCAACCCTTCATCCCCCTAATCAAAATAATAATCAACGCTATTTTTTGAATGTTTTCTATTTAGTGGCTTCGATTTAGCTAAAATAAATTAAAATTTTTTTTTTTCAATTTATCAACCCCTTATTCAATCCTAATAAATAAAATAATTAACAATGCTATCGCCTTCGGCGAGCTTCGCGTCTAGTCAGAAAAAAATGAAAAACTTCCCTGGATCCGCCTTTGGGTTTTACACATAGTATAATTTTCTAGAATGAGTCTTACTTTAGGCCAGTGGTTTCCAAACTTTATGTTACAACGCCTCCCTTAAAAATATTTAATCGTATGACCCCCCCCCCTCCCCCACACATTTAATAAAATAATACAAAAATAAAAATTTTTAATACTAAAATTTAGAAGATTCTGGGAAGGAGTTTTTAATTAAAATAATAAATATGAATAAATAAAAAAAATATTTTTATATAAATTTATATTTTTTAGTATTAAAAATTTTTGTTTTTGAATTATTTGGAGGGGGCGTCATACGATTAAATATTTTTAAGGGAGGCGTTGTAACATAGTTTGGAAACCACTGGCCTAAAGTAAGACTCATTCTAGAAAATTATACCATGTGTAAAAGCCAAAGGCGGTCCAGGGAATTTTTTCAGGGTTTTAATTTTTTTCTGACTAGACGCGAAGCTCGCCGAAGGCGATAGCTTTGTTAATTATTTTATTTATTAGGAATGAATAAGGGTTTGAAAAATTGAAAAAATGTTTTTTAAATTTATCTTAGCTAAATCGAAGCCAAATAAATAGAAAACATTCAAAAAATAGCGTTGATAAAACTAGGATCATTTGGAAAATTGATCTTGGTGGCCGATATTCACGCATCCCCATAGACTAGTCCGCGCCTCCCTAGGGAGGCGCATCGAAATATTTTGTTCACAGACAGACCATGTTGCAAAAACCACTTTTTTAGATTCAGTGGACCATCAAAATCTCTATATCGAATTTTTGACATGAATCCAATACTTTCTCACTATATATAACATATATAAGTAAGAGAAAAAAAAATTCTCATTTAAACATCATCTTCAAATGACGAAAGTAAACTGTAACAGAGTACAGGCCTGATTCAGAATATAACTAGAGAATTTCAAAATAAATAATGTCATTTCTCTATTTATAAGCCTGGTTTTTAGCAGATTATTATATGGTTCTGTAATATGGTGAAGAAACTTTGAAAAGATAGGTAAAGAAATGCTAAATATTTTTTTAAGGTCTTTTTCGGCATCTAAGGTCATTTAGACCCCATCCCTATTTATTTCAAATGATTTGTAGTCAAAAAAAATTTTCTCGCCTGGGACGGGAGGCGAACCCGAGACCCCGGCGCGAGAAGCTAGTGTCCTCTCTGAGCCACCGGTCACGGGCTGCTAAATATTTAAAATTTTATAAATTCTATAATTTTCAAATAGTGTGTGGAAAAATTGATTTAAAATCAATAGAAAAATTTATTTTAATTAAATAATTATGTGAATTGTCTATTGTTACTGGAACAAGTTAATTTAATTGTAATCAACAAGGTAGAACTAAAATCTTTATTTAAAAAAATCTGGTGTGACTGGCGCACAGCACACAACTTTCTCTTACCTTCGGTAATCGAAAGTTGTGTTCTGTGCTTGTCACATCAGATTTTTTGTGTCGACATATATTTAGTTCCCGACAGTACGGAACATTTGAATTCAGATGTAAAATTTATAAGTATGGGAAAATATTTATATTTTGTTACCATGGCAACCATTTCTCCTATCTTTCCTATGAAGAACAAGAGTAAAGTAGTAGAAGATTTCAATTGCAAAATGAGAATATACCTTTTAAAGAGCATCTAAAAAATAATTGATTTTTGAATTTAAAAAAAAATCGTTGGAGTGAATTTTGAGAAAATCGGAAAAAAAAACTAAAAAGTACATCAGTAAAGTACTAGTACTCTTTGGCCGATTTTGATTAAAAGCTTATTTTTCCGGTCCCGGGGGTGTTTAACTTAAATATAAAATTTCAGCCTCATAGCTCAATTTCTTCATGCTTAAAATTGAACACACACAGACAGACAGACAGACCATGTCGCGAAAACCACTTTTTTGGATTCAGGGGACCTCAAAACGTGAAGATCCATCAAAATCTCGACATCGAATTTTTGACATGAAACCAATACTTTCTCTCTATATATATATTACATATATACATAGGTAAGAGAAAGTAAAAAAAAATTATTACAATATTCTATGTTGCGAGCATAAAGGCAATTTAATGAGTTAGGAATGGAAGTATTTGACATATTTTCATGTCAAATGATTGAATTAAATTTGTTTTGAATGATAAATTTGAAAAATTTGAAAATAACTACCTATAACATTTTTAAATAAGAAATTATTGTATATTAGGGTGTCCCTTATTTTTCATTATTGTATATATATCTACGTTAGGGGACCGTCGAGAAAATTCATACAATTTAATATTTAGCCGACAAAAGATAGGGTGCCGTCGGGAACTACGGAACTATCTAATTGTAATCAGTATGTCTGCCCTACCACTGGGCCACAATATGGCATTGTAGGGTTCAGAGGTAGGGCACAGTCAGGGGCGCCGGAACGAATTTGAATCAGGGTGGGGGGGGGGGCAAAAAAATTTTTTTTAGAAAATTAAAATAATTTAATATGTTCAAATAATATAAAACAAAAAAGAAATCTACTATTAAACTTTAAAAATT
>JAKCPI010001270.1:0-12030 GCA_023213315.1 Euborellia annulipes
AGTGGAATGGTTTGTACCGCTGTATTTTAATTTTTTATTATAGGAGTTTTTAACAGGGAAACTCCTCGAAAAATTATTATTTTTGGGTAGTACATCTAAAACTGAAATTTTTCTTAGTCATCGTTGTTTTTTTTAAGAACTTGATGTTTAATGCCTGAGGAGATTTAATCAAGATTCGCAGGACTTTGGGTGTTTTCAGCAGATTAAAATGAAAAATCTTTTATTTTTAATAGAATTTGTTGGTTGAATAACTGTAGGTATTCAATATGTAGAGAATAGGGAGCATTCCTGGTAATGGTAGCAATAAAAAAACTTTATAGCCGTCGACGTTTTCTGGCGCTAGTCGTTATCTTCAGGGTAAGTGGAATTGTCAAAATATAGCACTATTATGTGGCACCGGAAATTATTCATAATGGATACATGTATTTATTATGTCTTTGCTTTTTTACAAAAAACATTTTAAGTATTGTACATACATTTTTGTTAAAAACATTTTAAGTATTGTACATACCTTCGATGCAAAGACATAATAAATACATGTGTATCTACATTAGATTAATTTCCGGTGCCGCACAACTGGTACTATATTTTGACAATTTGCTTGCCCTGAGGATGGGTGCAGCACCCGAACGTCGGCAAAAAGAATAAAGTTTTTTATTTACCCTGGTTGCTATTCACCAGGAATGCTCCCTGGTCTCTCTTAAATATCTTTTATTTAATTTCTATTCGCCGACGTTTCGGTCTCCAATCACGACCTTCATCAGGGCGAATATTGTCAATTACAACACGATCATAGGTATTTTAATATTCATTGCAATTAAAAATATACAATTTCTTTTTACTTTGATATCTGCAAAAATATTATCATATACTTGCTACTCGGAGGTCTTCGATGATGAAGGTCGTGATTGATGACCGAAACGAAATGTCAGCAACAGAAATTAAATAAAATATTTTTTATTTAATCTCCTGGCTGCAAAGTTTCTGCGAATCTTGATAATATCAGAACTTCCTCTACTGCTGTTTTTGCTTATCTATAATTACACGAAAAAATTGACTGATACGAGTAAGTATCGATATTTTTCAATCGATACCGAGTAGGTACTGATACTTTGCGACCGATACCAGTATCGAAGTAAAAGTATCGATACCTCAGTGGTATCGTTTCATCCCTACTTGTCCATATTATAAGTAGAGACCGACAAAAAAGCATAAAAATGGAAAAAAAGTGCTTAAAAGCATAAAACTTGAATAAAAAGTTGTTAAATAAGCATAAAAGTTGAAAAAAAGCATCTCATAAGCAATTTTTACCTATACCAATGGCGTATACAAATTTTTTTTAAAGAAACTAAACTTATTCCGCCCCGCCCCGAGAAAATTTTGTTTTTAAGTGGAACCAAATTTTTTCACCCTGCGAAAATTTTTTTTTACAATGCTATAATTTTTGTACTGCGGGGCTTTTGAATTTTTCTTTTTTTTTGGGGCGGGCCCCCTCCCCCCCCCCTCTTATACATACACGTCTTACATACACACATCTAGCTTTCTAATGTATTTCTTACAAGTTAATTTATCAAATACCCAAAATTTTAAATTTGTTTAATCCATTTATTTACCTTTATAAATTCACCTTTTTGCTCCCTCGTTCTCTCTTGGAAATATTTCTAACAAATTTTTAGGTTGAATTTTCCCTGACCTGGTTATATAATTATTTATTTAATAATATGAAATGTAAAGGTCATTAATTTTTAAGAAAAGTCATGAAAACATCCACATAAATTACATCGCTTTTGATTAAAAATCCTTAAATTTAAAAGCAATAATGTTTTGAATATTTAAGAAACGCATGTAAATGAATATGTTATGATTAGAAGAAATCTCTCATAATTAATATTTAAATTTATATACTAATACACATTTATGAGTTCATAAAAACGATACAATTTTCGCCAAGTGTTATCTCTCTCTCTCGTTCTCTCTATCTAACGAATAAATAAGATTTAAGAAAAAAAGAACAAAGGAAGCAGGCGAATGACTCGTAGACCAAGTTTACATAGAGAAAGTATTGTCAAAAATTTCGACCTCGGAATTTTTATTTTAGAATGCTAACAACAATCGTAAAAGCCTGTAATGAATTTTATATTTTAAATTTGATTAGGTACTCGTATATAAGAGTAGTCAAATATTGTAAAATATATTATTCATAAATCCCTGAAGTTTTTTTTTTTTTTTAATTATCCTTTTCGACCGTGGAGGTCATTACGGTTTGATTGTTCAGTATTTAATATTATTAATACCGATGGTTGCCGAGGAACGTTCCACACGCTTGTTTTTCGGGGCCATCCAACCTTTTTGGCACTGCTCAACAGCAACAATCTTGGTGACTGTTCTTCTCTTTTACCAAGCCCACGGGCAGTGGTGTAGCGAGCTTAACTCGCGCCCGGGGCTCAATACCTTTTTAGCGCCCCCCCTCCATTCGAAAGCCATATAATATTATATGTAAAATATACAACATTATTATATTATACTGGCACTAAATTTAAAATATATTTTCCAGAAATAAATTATAATAATACGGCATTGCCCCGGGGGTTAAATACTTATGCCCAATTGCACCGTACGAGTTAAGCATTATTTAACGCTAAATAATACTTAACTTTCCAAATTTCGTTGTATCGCTTGCAAAGTCAAGCTTAAATGTCTAAATTTTAACTTAAATCTAAGCTCTCGATTTCGGGGGCTTAGCGTATGCTTAACCTAAAAAACAATTTTCTGTTAAATAAATAACATCTATCCAAATTATATTGATAATGTAATATTAATTATCTAATAATAATAAATTTTTTTATTCGATCTAGATTTTTTTTATAAAAAACATGAATATGAACTCTATTTTCGAAGATGATCTAAATATTATGGAAATAAAGGATTTTGGAATTTTTGGAAATAATAAAATATTTATTATAAAATATATAGGTACCCCGTATATATATATTTTATATTTGGCCTAGATATGCAGTTGAACTTGCATTTCTCTCGTAAGAGAATATAAAATAAAACTTCTTATTTGTCACATAGTTTAATATAGGACAAAACGATATTTTGTAGGCTCTACAGGTTTAATTTATTTTAAAAAATTTTGTACACTAACAACAGGACTCACCATTGAACTAATTATTATTAACATAGCAATTTTTCTATTATATTTTTATATTTAAATATAATTTAATGGATAATTTTTAAAAATGCTTCAACCAAAAATAGTTAAATTTAATTTCGTACGGGTTTTCATTTAAATTTTAAATGGCCGGGGGTGCAGAAAAGGTGTGTGTGAATGTGGGTGTGAATGAGAAATAAGTGTTTTTTTTTTAAAAAAAAAAAAAAAAAATAGATAATTTTCTAAAGAGGTATAATTTGATGTTCAATTCTTTCCTTATTAATTTAAATAAAAAAAATTATAATCATGAAAATCAATATTTTGTTTTCTATTTTCTTATTTTTCTGAAATTAATTAATATTTATAAACAATATGTAGTTAATTTAATTTCAAATAATAAACAAAATTATTATTATTAACATCTGTCAATTTTATCAAAAATCACCAGAATATCACTAAAATTTACAACGTTGCCATGTTGCACATTTATAAAATTCTTCTTTACTATTCTATGATTAAAATCTTGCGGTTCAAACAAACAATTTATTTAAGAGACGCTTTAGTTTAAGCACACTTAGTAAAGAGAGGCATAAATGTCAAACGGTGCAATTGGGCATTAGTAAGTAGAACTAAAGTTCCTCTTAGGAACGTTTCTGAATACGAACTCGTTTACATAAAATACACGGAGCGTCAAAAAAATAAAAAAAATAAAAACGTTAAACTTTGTTTCTTCTGAGGACGTCAGAAGAGGGGCGTATATAGAAATTTTTTTCGGGGGGGGGGGTCTGAACTCAAAAATTTTTCTGCGGAAAATTTTTTTTTTTTAAGAAACTAAATTTTTTTCACGCGAAATTTTTTGCGGAACATTTTTTCTTTTGCGGAATCAAAGTTTTCCACCCTGCAGAAAATCTTTTTGCGCTGATGTCTGTATACCCTATATATGTATATGTGTTTGGGAAATTCCGGGGGCCCCCTTGTATACGCCCCTGCGTCAGAAGACCTATTCTAATCTATCTTAATGATACTCTAATTTAAGAAACATTTAATATGAAATAACTTATACATTTCTAGATAAATTTAACACAAATCTATATCATTTTAATAAATAATTAAAATGTAAATAAAACAAAGACTAAAATGTCGAAATTTTTGTTATTAACACCAAATTTCTAAAACTTTAAAATAATCTTTCCATTTTAATTTTTCTCTGCTTATTTTATTTGAAATTCTTATAAAAACAAAATTTTTAATTAATATCCAGCTGAACATATCCGAATTACGTTGATTTGCCAAATTGAAAATTCACATATTTTTCTTTAATTTTTAAATTGTTTAAAATGATTTGTACCTACTTGTGTTTACTTAGAAATGTATAAGATATTTCATATCAAACGTGTCTTAAATTAGAGTATCATTAATGTTGACGAGAATAGGTCTTCTTGAGAAGGAACAAGATGCTACGTTTTCATTGACGCTCAGCGTATTTTATCCTCCTTCTGTACTTAACCCTAAGGGCGGAGAAAGGGAGCGAACGACCCTTTTTTCCCCTATATCAATAAGCTCCGCCCAGTATAGGCGTTTAATTTTAAAAATTATCCTGTCAGCACCTAAAGGAGATTTTAGATAGGTGAACCTATACCGTCCAATGGAAATAAAATAAATAAAATAGATAATTATAGAAATATTTTATGCATTTAGGTTAGATTGTTCCGTTTTATTTTCTAAGGATTTTAATCTATAAAAATAAAATTTCAAAGGCAAAAAAAACGTTAGAGGGAATGGGGGTGGGGGTGGTAAAGCAAGTTTCCTGAGTTTCAACTGCATTTAAAACGAAGGTAATAAAGCTTATTGAAATATTTAAATATTCCTAGGTTATCAACGACTAGATATGTTTAAAAACCAAATAAAATAAAACCATTTTGAAAAATAATAAATTGTCACCGTTTAGTATGCTTTGTATAAATATTTTCCCTTGGTCACTTAATATCGTAATCATTTCACTATCAATAGATAGAGTATACATTTAGACAAAAGATCTAATCCTATTTTGAAAATTATAGGATGTGAAGCAATCCATCCTTCGTGTAATAAAAGCTTAACCTCCACTTCAGAGGACAGGAACTTTTATAGCTGGAGAATTATAATATTCAATATTAACAGATAGAAAGAACCATAATTTGGGAAACAGTCAACTCTCGATAATTCGAACCTCGATTATTCAAACTTCGGAAAATCGAAAAAGTGCTATAGACTCGATAACTCAAAATCTTTTTCCGGACAAGAGTGCCCGAGAACCATGGGCGTAACTAGGGGGTCCCGGGGGGGGGCCTGGCCCCCCCCCAGAAGGCTCGTGGCCCCCCCCCCCCCCCAGAAAGATCTTTGCCCCAAGAAAAATTGAGAAAATATGGGGCTTTCCAGGCCCGAGTCATTCTTTCCACGTCAAATCGATACACTTTTTAACATCACCATCTCAGATTTGTATGAAATTTGGGTCATAGGTAGAGTCAATAGTGACTAAGAAAAAGCCCCAATTTCAACTTGATATTTCAACTCGTTTAAGAAATATGGCGGGTTAAATTTGTCAAAAATGGCAAAAAATCGACTTAACCACATCTATTTAAATTGCTCTAAAATCTCTTAGAGATGAGATAGAGAGAAGAATGAGGTGTCATTTTACAGCTTTTCAGACACCCTTTCTAATGATATACAACACACCTGGGGTGGTAATAAAAAAAATTTTTAATTTCAAAATCAAAAATTTAAATTAATTTTTCTCAAAAAGTACCACTTCGAAAATTTTGAAAAAAATTCTAAAAATGGTCCTTGCTTAAAGGTTAAAAGATAATATAAGCCTCATCGAGGGATCATGATGGGATCATAGAAAAATTAATTAAAACAACCATTGCGTTAGTTTTTTGTCATAATTGGGAAAAATTACACAGGCTCAGTGGCGTACCGAGGGGGAGGGGCGGGGGGAGGTCCGCCCCAGGCCCCGAGCCAGCATAGGCCCTCATATATATATAAAAAAAAATTAAATATTTCCCTTCCAGGAGAGGCCCCGGGGCCCTCAGAGTCAAGTAAAAAATGGGAAAATTTTGATTAAAAAAAAGAAAATTTAATGAAAATTTCTCTTTGAGAGGCCGGGCCCTCAGGGCTAAAGTAAAGCGGAAAAATTTAGAAAAAAACAAAACAAAATTCTCTTTACGAGAGGCCCTGGAGCCCTCGGGGCTCAGAGTAAAACGGAAAAATTTACATAAAAAAAAACAAAATTTAATAAAAATTTCCCTTCGAGGGCCCCGGGGCCCTCAGAACCAAGTAAAAATGGGAAAATTTTTGATTCAAAAAAAAGAAAATTTAATGAAAATTTCTCTTTGAGGAGCCCCGGGCCCCGGGGTTCAGGGATATACGGTATTTCAAAAATATTTTTGTGTATGGAGGAGAAGGATATTTAAAGATGAGCACCCCCCTCCCAAAAAAAAAAAATTCAATATAAGGCCCCCTTTCTTCTAGTGCCGCCCCAGGCCCCCAACTGCCTCTGTTATGCCTCTGCACAGGGGGGGCGTCGGGGAAAGCCCCCTCCTTGAGAGAACGCCCTCTGCTTTAACAATGCTATTGAGTTAGATTTTATGGTGTTTTCTCTTAAAGATATACAGATAGCTAAGATAAATAGAAAATCTAGAGATTCTGCCCAATCAGAAGTGATTTAGTGATAAGGTGCAAAAACAAGGCTAAAAGTTGGAAAAAAATTCAATTTTTTTCTGTTTCTTAACTTTAGACTAATCCCTAAAAATTTTTTAACATCTGAATAAAAAGCTTATATGTACGATATTCTGTAACTCTTTAGCTTTCCAGAAATCATTCCTTTGTGCAAATCGGTTAATTATTAAAGAAATTATAAACTTGTTATTTCAGCGCTATCACGCACACCCAAGAATTCTTCTAAGCAAAACACCATCTTAATCATAAAATTTTCTTATCTTTGATTTGTAGATTAACTATTTTGTTTATAATTTCGTTAATAATTAACCGATTTGCACGAATGAATGATGGCTGGAAAAATTGAATTTTTTTCAACTTTTAGCCGTGTTTTGCACCACTAAAATCACTTCTGATTGGGCAGAATCTCTAGATTTTCTATGTATCTTAGCTACCTGTATATCTTTAAGAGAAAACACCATAAAAAAATCTAGAAAACTCAAAATAAGAGCCACTTTAGAGCAGAATTTCAATTAAAACGTTATATTCTCTATATCTCTAAAACTAGAGCTATTCGAGCAAAACGGACGACATTTTTGGAAAAAGGACGTCGCATATACTCGGAGATCAGCTCAAAATACCCCCCCGGTACCAAAATCACTGTTAGCCTGTGTAATTTTTCCCAATTATGACAAAAGACTAACGCAAGGGTTGTTTTAATTAATTTTTCTCTATAATCTGAGATGGTGAGGTTATAAAGTGTATCAATTTGACGTGGAATGACTCGCCCACCGAGGTTATCTGGTCTCATGCCCCCCCCCCCCCCAGCGAGGATGGCTGGTCCCATGGCCCCCCCCCAGCCAGATTCTCTAGTTACGCCCATGGGTGTAACGTACGCCCCAGCAGACCCCACAATGCAGGGGGGCCCCGGACCTTGGGGGCCCACGGGCCGGGCGGGGCTAAAAAAACTGTATTTCCCTCAGGGCTCCGGTAAAAACGGAGAAAATTTAGAAACAAAAAAAAAAATTAATGAAAATTTGTCTTTGAAAGGGCCCGGGTTCTCGAGAGTTCAGGGATATATTGTATTCTAAAAATATTTTTTCTAAGGTCTAATAATGGGGCCCTAAATAAAGGTTTGCGGGGGGGGGTCCAGCTAAAAAACGTTACACTACTGCTCTCTGCTATTCCATTATAAGCTACATATTTAAATTGTTAATAAAAGAGTTAATTTTTTATATGATTGTTTTACTAAGCTCCATATTCCTTCCCTTATCATAGGCGCAACCAGGGGGGTTTAGGGTTTTAACCCCCCCCCCAGGAAGATTTAAAAAAATCAAAATATATATATTACAAATAGAAAAGAAAAAGTATAATCATTTCGGTTCCGCAAAAGAGGAAATATTCCGCGGGCGGCGCATGGAAAAATTTGGTTCCGCGGGCGGCACATGGGGAAAAAATTTGGTTCCACGGGGCGGCAAAAATTTAGCGTCTCTAAAAAAAAAGGTAAAATATTTTTACGGACTGGAAAAAAAATTTCCCCGCAAGGCAAAAAAAACTTGGGTTCTGCGAAAAAAAAAAGAGATTTTCACAGAAAAATATTTGAGATCAGCCCCCCCGGAAACCCCCCCCCCAGGAGCAAATCCTGGTTGCGCCACTGTCCCTTATTAATATATTTATATTTGCAAAGCAAGTTATTTGTGAATATTTAAAAAAGGATTTGAAGGTTGTGAATAACAGTATTTGATTTTAATAAGGGCAGGTGTATTTTCACTAATTCAACGCAATAGAATATAAACAAACTAGTAGGCCAATTAAGTTCTTGTATAAACATTGATAAAACTTGTTTTTGCTTGCTTTCTTTTATAAGAACAAAATAATAAAAAAATTGGTTGATAGTTTGGACTGGAGGTTGAAATTAATAAGTAGGAGAAGGAAACCAGCGCCTCTTTTTCCACCATACACACTATTTATTTGCAAATATTTCGGGTTGCAAAACGCCACCCATTATCAGTGCACAATTGCTGGTAATTTGCCTATTTTAAGAACATCACTATGAGAATGGAAAGAATTTATACAATCAGAGGCATAGACGACATCCACCACCAAAACTATTGTATTTTCTGCGATGATGATGGTTGGCGTTTTGCAACCCGAAATATTTGCAAATGAATAGTGTTTATGGCAGTGGCGTAGCAAGGATTTTGGCGCCATGGAGCGACTAAACTGCTGGCGCCCCCCCTCCCCCTCGAACACTACCATCAATCGGTAATCGACACCCCCCCCTGACACGGTAAAAAACGTTTGACCACTTTGACCATATAAAATGTATGCTAATTAACAGGGCCGCAGACAGACTTGACGGGCCCCGGGGCTACTACTAATACGGGCCCCCCTCAAAAAAAAAAAAACTTAGTTTTTTTTTGTTTATAAAAGGCTATTGTGGCCTTCATGCCAAGAATTTTTTACACAGTTTTTGACACAGCTTTTGAAATAGTTTATACATAGCTTACAATATTTATTTAAATAAAGTTAATTAAAAATTTTTCAAAATTTCCTAAACAAAGAGTTAAAATATTATATCGATATCCGGACAGAGGGATTTCCGGGGGAATATGGGGGTATGGAAAATTTTTTTTGAAAATTAGCCTGTGAAATCTGCTTTTTTAGCTATCCTGAGTCGTAAAAAGATCAAACTTGATTTGTGGTTAAAAGGGCCCCCTGAGAAAAAAAAATTTCAAGAAAATGATTTTATTAAATTGAAATTTTTAAGATTTAAGCTTGAAGGGGCCCGGGCCCCCTGAGAAAAAAATTTCAAGAAAATTATTTTTTTTTAATTGAAATTTTTAACCATGAAAATTATTTTTTATTAGAATTTTAAGGGTGGGGGGGGGGCAATGGGCCCGGGCCCCGGAGGATATAGCCCCCCCCTGCCCCCCCCCCTGTCTGCGGCCCTGCTAATTACTGATAGACTACTATTCTTTGCAAAGTTTCACGACTACATGCCTCAATCGGCGTATGAATGTAAACTTTCACGAACCTAGCCCTCCCCACCACCCCTCCCCCGCCCTTACCTCTCCTCATCCCTTGCTTATTATTATTATAATTTCAGATTTTTTATTAAACTCTAAAATGCAAATCTCAAATTACTAAAAATGATTAAAAAAATTTTTCATATAAAAAAATTCCTTAGATTTCTTCATCTTCATCTGAAGGGTCAGCATATATAATCTGTGTATAGCCTAATACCAAAATTTAACCACAATATCTACTAAATAATTCAATGCTTTTTTTATTTAACTTTGGCCGTGAATCCTAACGTTTGTCATTTTAAATAAAAAAATGGCATAGATTTCTATCAAAAAACAACAGAGCAAAAATTAATTGATTAAAGGATCCAAATAATTTTTTGTTCTACAAAAGGATCAAAATATAGACAAAAAATTAAATAAAAAGTATTATTTATTATATGTGCCCGGCGCCCCCACCCTGCCCTCCGCCCTGGAGCCGCCGCACCGCTCGCTCCTCGTCCGCCACTGGTGTATGGTGGAAAAAGAGGCGCTGGTTTCCTTCTCCTACTTATTATTAATAAAAAAAAATTCTTTGTTTTTTTTTTAAATACTTCTCACCTCAATAATATATTTATTAATTAGAGTAAATTTGGGAAATTTAAGCTATTTGTGAAAGGTACGTACCTGCATTAAAAAAATGCAAGAATAATATTGAAAAATTGAAAAATAAGGGCCACCCTACCCCCGTTTACACCCTCTGGTTTCAAGTTTTAAAATGTAGGTTAATTTTATAAATATGTTTTAAGAAAGAAAGTATTAAAATAATAAAATGTTAACTCTTTTATTAAAGTGAAATAGCGTGCAAATTATTAATTACCTTTTAACAGCGCCGGATTGGGGAAGTTACAGCGGCTCGGGAAAATTCAAGCTCGACCGGCCTCATCTATAGTATATTATATATTATAATCGCTTGGAGTGTCCGTCTGTCAGTCCATGTCACACTCTGTTTGACCAACTTCCCGTTGGAATTTTGAAACGAAATTTTGCCCGTCTTATAGAGCACTTTGTTGGCGAGAGGGTCTGCCGTAGAAGGGCCCGAGCCAGCTGAGGGAGGTCCAGGGGGCGTAGCCCTCCTGTCCAGACTCGAAGCCCACCCAAGGAGGGCGGCGTATCTTCTTATAATTAAGAAAAGGCGAGGGTCCGACGCAGGCGGGCTCTAGCCAACTGGCGAGAGATCCAGGAGGGCGAAAAATAAAACGAAAAATTAAATAATATTGTATATAACAATTTAACATAAACTGTTCTTTAACTGACTGGGTTAGACCGTGGCAACTATAGTATCCAAATTTTAATTTCATTTAAGGACATTTAGATCCAGTCCGTATTTATTTCAGTTGGATTTGTAGCCAATCTAATCTTACCTTCCGTAATCGCAAGTTGTGTTCTGTGCTTGTCGGCACCAGATTTTTTATTGTTGACATATAATAAGTTTCCAACACTACGGTACATTTGAATTTGAAAAAATCTGGTGTGACTGGTCGCACAGCACACAACTTTCTCTTACCTTCGGTAGCCTCAGAAAGTTGTGTACTGTGCTTGTCTCACCAGATTTTTTGTGTCGACATGTATTTAGTTTCCGACAGTACGGTACATTCGATTTTCAAGATGTAAAATTTATAAGTATGGCAAAATATTTTATTTTGTTACCATAGCAACCATAGGAGAAATTCCTATCTTTCCTATGAAGAACAAGAGTAAAGTGGTCTTCAGAAGATTTCAATCACAAAATGAGAATATACATTTTATAGAGAATCTAAAAAATAATTGATTTTTGAATTTAAAAAAAAATCGTTGGAGCAAATTTTGAGAAAATCGAAAAAAACTGAAAAAGTGCATCAGTAAAGTACTAGTACTCTTTGGCTGATTTTGTTCAAAAGCTTCGTAAGTCACGTCCCATGGGGTAAAAGCCAAACTTAAATATAAAATTTCAACTTCCTAGCTCTTTTTGTTCTTGAGATATTTTAGTTCACACCCCACACCACACTGACAGATCATGTAGCGAAAATCACTTTTTTGGATTCAGGGGGACCTCAAAACGTGAAAGATCCATCAAAAATCTCGACATCGAATTTTTGACATGAAACCAATACTTTCTCTCTCATATATTAACAA
>JAKCPI010001271.1:0-70590 GCA_023213315.1 Euborellia annulipes
TTTAAAAAATAACCTAAGTTTGCTAAAGCGATAAATCCAACTTTGATAATGACTTTGATTAATTAAGGATTCCTTATCTCTAAAGATTAAAAATTAATCTTTCAGAAAACGAACTATTCTAAAATTCTCATATCTATGGTAGTTTGAAAAGTATGCTCTTAGCGGGCACAAAAAATAAACTATAAAAAGTAATATAAATAAGGAAGCGAGAAAATATTTCCTCACTCCTTCTTCTTGTTAAATTATTGTTTCCTAGTAATATCCAATTTCTGAAGTATTTATAATTAATTTCCACTAGATTCCTTAAATGATTTGACAATTCTAATGATAAAATATTTGTGAAATTCTTAGCGGAAACACCATCTGTGATCGGCATGCCAGCCAAGGAGTTCACTGCACTTCACAGAACAGAACAGCCATATTTTATTTTTATTATCTAAACCCCTATATAGTTAGGTATACATGTATTATAATCTTTTTTTATTGCGCCACGCATTACGGTTATTATTCCTTTCTTTTTCTTCACTTTGCCGATTTGCGATGAATAGAACTTAAAGGGGTGCAACATTTTTATCCATCATAATAATTTAAAAGTTGAGATTCAATTTAGTAAAATCAAACAAATTGAGAAGAGGGGGGAGGGGGAAGCATCTATGACAACACAGAAATATTTCTAAAAGAAAATTCAAGTAGAATAAAGTAAATTTATTAGACTATTCAGGGGCGCCGGAACGAATTTGAATCAGGGGGGAGGGCAACAAATTTTTTTTTTTAGAATTAAAATATTTTAATTAATTAACTAATTTAATATGTTCAAATAGTATAAAACAAAAACAAATCTACTATAAAGTTTTAAAAATTTTAAATAAAATCCAATTTTATAAAATTAAAATTTAAAAAATTTGCTTAGTAAAAAATGGTATCATTTTTAAAAATAAATGAAATAAAAGAAGAAATTTTGCCCCCCCTTGTAGGATGCCAGGGGGGGGCAAAATGTACTCTTACCCCCCCCCAGTTCCGGCGCTTATGAGACTGCTAACAAATGCTAACAAATTGTGAGCAAAAGAAGAAAAAATGGAGCTTTTATCTGCCGAATTAGAAGATACGGCCGTATTTATTGAAAAAGACAAGCGACGTTTCGACCCTATTCTCGAGCTCTCTCAGATTGAAAAATAAAGTTTTTCTTAGGAGGAATAAATTTAATCATTCCTGATTGTTTGCCACACATTAAATCTGGAAATAAATGATCAATTAAAAAAAAAAATTATATACTTTGTTTAGCCCAAAGATGATTGCAATATAGAATCGAAACGTCGCATGTTTTTCAATAAATGTAATTGATCTAAAAAAGTTCTATAACTTTTATTTTCTTCATTCCTCAAAAGAATATAAAGATCTAAGCATGTTATGATGCTTGGTTGGGGGATTAATTGACAGAGAAAATGGAGAAAATTCAATGGCTTTATTTAAAAAGTTGTAGTTTTCAGAAGAAGGGGGCAAATTTATATTAACATGTGGTAAAGCTCGCCTTCGTGCCACTTGCCAGAGGACTACGCCCCCTGGACCCCCTTGCTCGCCTTCAAATTTATTCTTGCTTCATGTTTGGAATTTTTAAATTTGTCCTCTCTGACTTCAAGATTTAGAATTTCCCCCTCTCACAACTCCACTTCCTTTAACCTGGCCAATCAACGAGGGAACAGGCACATACACACAGGGACAGGAAGTCATCCACTAACGCTTTTATTATAGTATAAAAGACTTCAAAGTTCATCAATAATGATATGATTAGGGGAATTAGTAGAGTGATCATGTTGCTTGAAATCGAAGGCCCTGGCAAGAAGAAAGAAGAAAGAACAACAGTCGAGACCGATGTCAACCTCTGAATAAATTTCAGGGTGTATATAGAAATCTCTCTCTTTTTGGGGGGCACAAAAATTTGAGGAAAAAAAAAAAAATAGGAAAAAAAACCCAAAATTTATATATTTGGAAATTGGGGGGGCCCCCCTCCCCCCTATCGCCCCGGGGTAGCCTAGAGGAAGAAGGCATTGAGATACTAGGGTATGAGTGCTATTCTTATAATATGATCTATATCAGCCAAAAGTATCCCCTCGAACTGTAAGGAAAAACTACTCTAGTGCTTAAGCTAGACAACCAACTGGTCTGCATGAAAAAAACTGAAAGGGATTTCTTGACAGTTTTTTAATTGCTGAAACTGGGAAAAATATCTAAAACATTCCATAACGTCAGGTTTTTTTTTTTTTTATAAACGCATATTAAGGGTAAGCAGGAGTGCCCTTCTAAATTTATCTCTCAAATTACCCGGAGTCCAAAACAAGCTGAAAAGAACATGTCATGATCTTAACACTGTCTCTCAGTGTATAAGGCTGTGAATAGCTTTGTCTCACACTTTACAGGTGGTCCAAGCCCGAAATAGCTACTATGCACGTATTTTATTAGTCCTGAATTATGGCTCCAAGGGGTTGTGTCATGGGCGTAGCCAGGGGGGGAGGCAGGGGGGCCGTTGCCCCTCCCCTGGCTTGTCCTAAAAATTAAAAAAAATATATATTTTTCCCATTGGGAATTTTTTTTAACGTCCCAATCCACTACATTAATTTAATTTTTTTTTTATTTAAATAAATAATTAATAATCTATGTATATATTAATTGCAAACCCCCCCCCTCTCGGCCTAACGAGGGGTTGGCCCCCCTAACAAGATGTCTGGCTACGCCCATGGGTTTGTGTACTTTCTTCGGATAACTAACTATCAAGACATCGTTGGATGGTTTGCGGATTCTTCAAAATACTAACTTTGGAAAATTTAAAAAAACATTAATCGAATCCGGACTACGCGAGGTATTAGTTCTGTATTTTCAAACAGATCCTTTTTGATTGGTAATCAATGAGTGATTTATTTCATTTAGAAATTAGATATGTGCATATGACCTCTACAGAAGAGCAGAGCTTTGGGTATTTTGAAATTTAAATTTAACAAACAAAAAATATTAAATATTTATTGAATTTCCTCTCAAGCCAAATGTCATATCAGGGCTGAACTTAGAATTTCTTAATTCCCTCCTCCCTGACTGATTTTTACTTTCTCTTACCTCTATATATGTTAATATATAGAGAGAGAGAAAGTATTGGATTCATGTCAAAAATTCGATGTTGAGATTTTGATGGATATACACGTTTTAAGGTCCCCTGAATCCAAAAAAGTGGTTTTCGCGGTCTGTCTGTCTGTGTGTCTGTGAACAAAATATCTCCAGAACGAAAAGAGCTAGGAGGTTGAAATTTTATATTTAAGTTAGGCACCTCCATGGGAAGTGACACGAAGCTTTTGGACAAAATCGGCTCAACAGTACTAATACTTTACTGATGTACTGTTTCAGTTGTTTTTTTTTTCGATTTTCTCAAAATTCGCTTCAACAATTATTTTTTAGATGCTCTTTAAAATGTATATTCTCATTTTGCCATTGAAATTATAAATATATATATTACAAAGAGTAATTTGAAATAAATAAATTCTAACTAGGTAGACCCTTGTTTGAAAAGAATGGAATTTTTTTCAATCAATGCTCAAATAGACTGTTCATTTGCTAGTCAATATATCGTTTAAGATAGCAAGTTTGCGAGATATGTTTGTGTTTGAGATTGGGCAAAATTGCACCCTCTGGAGTCGAACCAGGACCTCCAAGCTTTCGCGGCAGGTGCACAAACGTATCTCGCAAACTTGGTATCTTGAATAAATTCTATTAATTTTTTTTTTTTTTTTTTTGACATCTTTATTTATTTTTATTATGAAATTTTCATTTCCGGAAACAGTGTGATTAGTGTGTATTTGAAATTATTTCAATCAAACCTCGTGCTAAAGAGAATAAAAGAAAAATATTATTTTAAATGACTAGAATCGTAGTTTTGGCTTCACTTTAGTATTGGATCATATTATGTTATTTTTAAAAATAAAGTAATTATGTCTTTCACATTTGACACATTTAACATTTTAGAGGGAAATAAACAAATCGCAATGAAAAACTCTAACTAAATTTTTGCATTTAGAAGGAAGATCATTTAAATTGATGATTAAAAGTAAGAAACGAAAAAAAAAGTGGAGAAATTTTGTTTTTTTTATAAATCCCGTGACTTTCTAAGAAACATTCCCGAGGGGAAGGATTCCCGGGGGGAGATATCGATCTGAATGGGTCGGATAATTAAAGACCAATCAATCAGATGTAATCTGGAGCGGGAGTTTCAAGGAAGTGCATTGGAGTGCAGTCGCCAGGGCGGCGGCGGCGGAAAATCGAATCGCCGGCTCCAGCCGGTCGGACGGCTTCATAAAACCTTGATGGATCATGCGAAATGGCCATAAGCCGCCACACGCACCACCCACCACCACCCAACCACCCTTAACACTCACCTAAACACCCACCCCTCCCCCCTCCCCCCTCCCTGCCTGCCTGCACCCACTTATTCCAATCTCTACTTAACTACCCTCTTCCTCATCTCTCCTGCTGCTTACCTTCTTTCTACTCTATCACGAGACATTTCATCTAAAAATAGAAATATTTTTTCATTCTAATGATGATGATGTATGAGAGAAATTTATTTTGTTCTTGAATTCTATATTTAGAAATATTATTATTTTTGTCATTAAAAGCGATAATGATGATTATTTCGTGTGTTCTAAGTAGAAACAATTTACAACTTGGACAGTAATATCTGTTGGAACAAGTGCTGTGTAATAAGAGATGAATCTCTTTATTCTCAAATATTAATAAAAAAATTCTTGGGACAAAAAGCTCAGCTAGCTATTTATGAATTCATTTGGACAGATGAAATTTTATATTTTAAGATCAAGATTTAAAAAAAAAATCTCAGTTTTTAGTTGTCAAATGAATGACAGGAACAGCAAGGGCCAGCATGAAATAAAAAACTATTTAAAATATTGTCGACGTTTCGGGAACGCATCGCTTCCATCTTCAGGACGATAAATTGTTAATGTTGCTTAGATTGATACAGAAACATTAACAATTTATCGTCTTGAAGATGGGAGGGATGCCTTCCCGAAACGTCGACAATATTTTAAAGTTTTTTATTTCATGCTGGCTGCCTACATTCACCTGTTCTTGTTAATTATCACTCAGACATCGAATTTCTTCTTTTCGAACTACTTAAAATGAATGACAACAACCGTCTTCAGAAACGTTTCTAAAAGTAAGCAGATCTTCGTCAACTTTGAAAAAGCATTCGACACAATTAACCAACAAAAAATGTTAGAAGCACTATCAGAATGCCGGGTGGATTATAGATACTCAGCATTGATAAAAAAACATTTACAAGAAGTTTGCGACTCCATCAAGACACCAATAAGTTCAAAGTGGGACGAGGAGTGAGACAAGGAGATACGATCTTCCCAAAATTATTCATTCCTCTTTTAGAGTATATGAACAAAAGAATAAATTGGGATGGAATAGGTCTCAACATAAATGGAGAAAAATTAAACCACCTAGAGTTTGACGATAACATAGTATTGATAGCTGACCGTGCAAACGAAGTTAAACGGATGCTTGAAAAACTCAACGGTAAAGAGATATGTCGTGTCGTCATATAAGTACCTCGGTCATGAAGTACGAATAGGAAGGGACAACCAAACCTGCGAAATCACCAGAAGAATTGGGATGGCTTAGTTTGCATTTGGCAGATTAAGAGATTTTTTCAAATCAGAGTTACCTACCTCACTCGAGAAAAGTATTCAATCAATGAGTCCTGCCTGTTCTCACCTATGGACCAGAAACACTAACGTTCAAATGGAAATTCGTAAATCAAATACGGGTGGCACAGCGGAGTATGGAGAGATCAATGCTTGGACTTTCCTTTCCTTAAGAGATCGAGTCCCAAATAAAACTATCAGGGGTTTAACAAGAGTCATCGACGTGATCGACAGAGTGACCTCCCTGAAATGGAACTGGGCTGGTCATATCGCCAGAACTAATGACAACAGGGGGACGAAAATAATTCTTCAATGGCACAGAAGATGGTCAGATGATATAAAAACCAAACTGGATGCCTATGTTCTACAGTAGACGCGTATGGCTCTATAAATAAGTTCATGTTACATTTGCTCTGAATTAGTCCGATTGAAGCTTTAAAATAATATATCTCAACTAATACAGTAAGTTCCGAAAATTAAAAAAAAAAAATAATAATAAATTTTTAAAATAAAAAATAGCCAAAGAAACTTTCTCTTTTTCCTTAAAAACTTTAAAAAATTTTTCTTAAGAGAATAGCTATTTTTTAATGGTTATTATTAATATTACTTACGAAAGGATCCATCTCTGAAGAATCTGGCGGATCTCAGTCCTCACTGCTTACGTCCTATACTGGTTGTAGCGATTGTTGAGTACTGGTTACGCCCTGTAGAATCTCTCCGATCTCTGCTCCCAATGTGGACCAAACCATCTAAAATAAAAAAAACATTATAGGCCTATATAAGGTAATGGAAAAACCTATCTATCGTGATTGGTTAAAATTCCCCAAGTCTATTGGTACAATTTTGGCAGTCATTTGAAAATGGTCAAATTTTTCAATTTTCCTTCGCACTTAATCGATGCCCAAAATAGCGCCTTAATACTGGGAGTTATGACAATTTTTTCTAAGAACTAGAAGATATCACAAAAAATATGACGCTTGTTGAATCAAAATCGATGGACTGGTCTTTGAGAAATCGGCGTTTGAATATAAGGCAAAAATGACCCTTTTTGGAATTTCTAATTTTCTCTGAATCAGGAGCCCTTTGAGGGCTGAAGATTTGGCACACAATCTTGCTTTTTAAGGTACTACAACATACTACAATTTGGAGAAAATCCACGACCCCTCCCCACAAAAGTGGTCGAAAAGTAAAAATATATATATATATATTTGTCTTATTTCCCTTGTGTATTTATTGGCCCTTATTATATAATTTTTATTAACGTTTTGTTTTACTAGTAAAAATAAAAGAAATATTTTATTTATTAATTAGAAAGTGAGTCTGGGAAACAGCAAAGTTAATAAGTAAATTAGTGTTGTTCCCATCATCAAGGCACTTATCAATAATGTGAGGTCGGTAAATTGATAACCACAAAAATAATGTCTAACTCTGTTTCGATATATATGTATATTAACATCTACATATAGGTAAGAGAAAGTAAAAATATCACAACAAATGACATCTTATTGTTATAATTGACACCTGCTCAGTAAGTAGCAAAACAAATTTTAATAATTTCTAATATTTTTTGTATTTGCAATGGGTATTTTAATTTTCTAAAAATAAAAAATATCGATCAGGTCCTGAGGAAGGGGGCGATTAGCACCCGAAAAGTCGACGACTTAATAAAAACACAAGAAAAAAATCTTTGAAAAAGTCAAACGAAACTTACCTCCCAGACTGTTGCTATGAAATTTTTTCCAATTTCTTGCTTATTACTGCCGGGAGAAAAAATTCCAAGGGCAAAGTTAGATGAAGGATGGCCTCATCATTACTATCAAATAAAATATAAATAGATTACTCCTCCACACATTTATTAATTTATTAAAAAATATTTAAAAAATACCTTTATTAGATTTTTCGAGGTCTTAATTAACTCGGCAAGGAATGTCACAGTGTGAACAAAATGGAAATCAGAATGAAATCGCATTTTTCACTAATAATCAGTGATGCCATTATTTTTTAATAATTATTTTCATGTGTTTGAAAATTAATTTCGTGAGTGTTAAATCCCAGCTAGGGAATAATATTTTTTTCCTTTTGTAAATAATAAAATCCATGTGAGCATCAAAGATGGTGAGCAAGATTTTCATTTCAAAGAACATCTGAAATTAAAATTATATTCTTTGGATTAATTAAAATAATCGTTCGATAAAAAAATGAATATTCAACTTACATGAAAATAATTATTTGGTTAGAACTGTCAAACTTTGACTTTGACGTCAGAATTTTTGTCCAAATCAGATCTGATTTAAAAAACTTATATATTCAATTTGAAGCTCTAATATAGATTAAATATAAATAACTAGTTTGACTTAAAATGATTTACTTGATGTGTATGATTTAATATTAATTACTCATCACATGGCATGGCTCATTTCTCTTGGCCAGGGAATCACAGATCATACAATCAAGATGGGACAGCTCCAGGTTAAAAATTGTTTATAAGTTTAGCGCCCTCTATACGCGTGTCGACCTATTATTTTGCGCGGGAGACCCGTGGCTCAGAGAGAAGACATTAGCTTCTCGTGCCTAAGGTCCCGAGTTCGCGTCCCGTCCCAAGCGAGAAAAATTTATTTAATTTGAATTGGCTACTAATCATTTGAAATTAATAGGGATGGGGTCTAAATCACCTTAGATGCCGAAAAAGACCTTAAATAAATTTAAAAAAAAAAAGTGCACGAAAAATTTAATTTGTTTCAAATACTGATGTGATAGTTGCACAGGAAAACTTCGTCCAATTCGTATTGAATTTTTGATATTTATTCAATATTTTCTGTATATTAATCAAGGGCGGATCCAGAGGTGTTTCTCGGGGGAAACGGGGGTAATCTGGTGTGACTGGTCGCACATCACACAATTTTTTCTTCATTTCGGTAATTTAAAGGCTTATTCTGCACTTGTTTGCCAGAATATAAATACAAATCAAATTTTTAAGTGTTAATTTTTAAAATTTTTCATTAAAAATAAATTTATTTTTGAAAAAAAGTATTTTTTTCAAATCTCGGGGGGGGGGGTAATTAAATCCTTTGCCCCCCCCTCTATCCGCCCTTGATATTAATATATATGTTTATCGGTATGATAAAATAAAAAAAAAGATTAAAACAATTATTTGAAAATGAACAGTAAATGAAAAAAAGAGAAATTAGTGTTAAAAAAATTTATTGCAAATTGTAAAAAAATTATAATTAATCTGCAAAGGCTGGGCGTGGATGTTTTCAGTGTTGCCTCTTCCTCTTCTTGGACATTGTCATCTATGTAGTCTAGATTTTTCTCCTCTTTAATTATTCCTTTATTTGAAGGGTGCAAGAAATCTACAAGTAAATTGGCAAAAAATTTTTTATTATTTTGTTTAGAAAATTAGGAGGTTTCACCGAATAAAAAAAAATTAACTCCCAGTAGATTGTTTGGCTTGGATGTTGCATGTATTTTTTCTTCTTGCACAGTGTAACAACAAATCGGTGGAAGAATAACTTGCTTGAGAAGCTTAAGTTGTAAATTATTTTGGAATTGGGTGTCATTGAAATGCCGTTGGCAAACCCTATATCCTCTGTTATTAATCTGTCTTGCAGTAAATGAAATTAATTCGTTTAGATCTAGATTTTGAAGACATTGGCGGAGAAGCGTTTCTTTTGCAGGAAAACAAAATAATTTACCCCATATCTTTTCAGGCAAGTATTTTGTAAAGCATCCCTTGACAATGCATCGAAACTGGATTACGATTATATATTAGTTTTGAGAAAAATGAGTTTAAAGTCTTGTTTTTTTTTTCAAATTTTTTATATAAAATACATTGATTCTGATGAATAGAATATTTTTCAGGGTTCCCCACTGTTTTTTTTTTTTGGGAGGGGGTAATTTAAAAACCCCATTGTGGATGGTCACATATTTAAAAAAAATAAATAAATAATGAAATAATTAAGAACTTACTTCTTTCTTTCCCATTTTAAAAACACGTAGAGCATATAGAATGCGAAGGGCAATAATTGCGGGTGAATAATTGAGTAGGGCACGTTACAATTTTATTATATTCAAATTTATAATGTTTTTTTTTTTATTTGTTTATTTAAACTCATGAAAAAATGTTATATTGTTGGCGAATGGAACGAACTCTACAGGATAAATTTTTAACTAGTCTAGTATTGCCATCTAGCCACATATCAGACAACTAAAAACTTATAATCATTCTTCCCATAGAGCTGTCCCCCCCATCCAGGGAATAAACTCTTGGCTGTCAGAGAGGTGGACTATAAGAGAGAAGAAATGCATGCACCTTCAAGCAAAGATGGAAGTAGTGATAAATGTATTTATTTAAATACTATAATAATTAAATATTATTTAATAAATATTGGGTAGCAATAAATAATTTTCTATATAAATTTATTTTCAATAATTAATTTTCTATTACTGCTAGCTCGAATAAAATTTTTAATTAACTAGCTGCACAACACTCCTGGTGTGCCATTCCCAATCTCTTTGGTCTCTTTGTTAATTAGTAAATACATGGCAGGTAGCAGAGATTTATCAACAATTTTATTAATAAATTTATATAGACAGAGCTGCCGAAAGTCATGTCGGGTCCCGGGGCTCGATATTAATAAGCCCTCCAAGGGCAGTCCAAAAAAAGACACCAACAAATAAACTTACAAAAATTTAGTTTTTAATGAGTAACCAATTTTTATTGGAACGAAGTTCTTTAACGCGGCTTACCCAGGGTGAATTGGGAGAAAATGTAACGTAACAAAAATGCGTTCTCAGCGCCCGAGGGACGGCGGAGGAAGGCGAGATTAGCCGAAGTCTTGGCGAGGCCACGCCCACCTTCTCCTTCTCTTTATTTCCTTCTAACTACTGTAGGCCGAAGGCTAGCAAGAGGTTCCAGGGGCTCCCTCGGTAGACGGAAAACCCGCCGAAGGCGGGTTGAAGAAAGGCTTGAGGAACTTCGTTCCTGTTGGGGTCCTACGACCCCACACCTTTGCTTTTTTTTATTAATAGACTATTCCCTTCCAAAAATAAAGCAACGATTAGTTTCATATCATTGGAAATCATAGGAAGCCTTTTACAAGATATAATTTCACTATTTATATTGCATATTTTTGCATATACTGGTAAATCTAGGCTCTAGATATGTATTATAGATGATGGTGAAAAAAGTCAGCCCAAGTAACTTGATTAAGAAAAGGAGAGGATCCGCCGCAGACGGGTCCGAGCCAGCTTGAAGGAGTCTAGGGGGGGGGGGGGGGCGAAGCCCCTTGGGCAGGAGCGAAGCCCGCCGAAGGCGGGTGAAACTGCTAGTTGTTATATAATTCAATTTTCTTTTTTTTCATATGAGAGATCGGGGATGGGATTTGATGAATTGGTCAGATTGTTCGGGCGGAGCAAACCTGGAGCCTTTAAAGGGAGAGAGAAGCGAAGGGCTGTTGGTCATTTGGCTATCAATTTATTCCGTGTCTCCGTGTACCATCTATTGCAATAGTATTGAGAATAAAGCCCGGCAGTTAGGCAGCCCAAATGGTACATGTTCACTAATATATTAAAAAGATAAATTTTTATGGTAATAAAGGCCGATCGCCCAATTGCCTGCTTTGAAAAAGATATTTCTTAGACAGACCAGCTGCCATTTGGGCTGCCTAACTTCCGGGCTTTATTCTCAATACTATTGCAATAGATGGTACATTCGGGGAATGCTTTTCTTTATTTCGTAATTGAAGACTTTTTCTTCAAATCAAATTTTTTTTTCTCTTTGATTCTCACAGGAATAGAAAGGTGGGTATTGATAAAATACGTAAAACAAAATAATATTATTTTTACTTTCTCTTATCTATGTAATATACGTATATATTGAAAGTATTGGATTCATGTCAAAAATTTGATGTCGAGATTTTGATGGATATACACGTTTTGAGGTCCCCTGAATCCAGTGGCGGATCCAGAGGAGTTTCTCGGGGAGGGGGGGGTAATCTGATGTGACTGGTCGCCCAGCACACAATTTTTTTCTTATTATCGGTAATTTAAAGGTGCATTCTGTAGTTGTTTACCAGAATATATATACAAATCAAATTTTTAAGTATTAGTTTTTAAAATTTTATATTAAAAATACAATTTTTCTCACCAAAAAATATATTTTTCTCAAGTCTCGGGGGGGGGGGGGGGGGGTAATTACCCCTTTTGGGATATTTCTTGTTACAATGCAAGTGTTAAGATGTTAAGAAAGGATCTTGAGTTCATTATGACCGTTTAAAGGGTCAGTCGTATGCGTGCTCTCTTCTTTTTTTTAAACTGCTGCGTAGCTCCTCCCACAACCCATAGTCGTATACACAGAAAGCTGGTCACAAAGAAACTAACTGCCTCTCTTATTTCCAAGCCAACTTATCGATTTTGTGTTCCCATATTGAAGAAATTTGATTATAATTAAGTTTCCAAAATATTTAAAAGATTCAAATTACTACTCCCTTACTCCCTGGTCCATGTACTATATGTGTACTTAATTTCAAATAGATTCATTGAAAATTGTGGATTTCATATACCTACAGTCATACATACATTTTCCATTTCATTTATATATATATAGATAGATTGCCTGAAACGAGTTGTCTGAAAAATTGCGAGGAAAAGCGTGAGTCTGAGGCAGATGGGTCCGAGTCAGTAGGAGGGGGGGTGCAGCCACTCCCTCTCCTCTCCCCCCAATTCCCCGGCCAACATTCTGGGGCGGATTTATTCACTACGCATAGGCTACTCAAGCAGGGCTCTGGCTTTCTTGAAAATGAAATAAGTAATCTCTCTACGTATTTATAAATTTTAAATCTTTTCGACATCTTAGGTCATATAGACTTTGACGATACTTATTATTTTTAAATAGGATATATTAGGGAGTCCGGGCATATTTATAGTATTTCTAGAATTTGGTATCTAAATGATTTAAATAAATTCATCGGACCGGAACCCGCTCCCCGTGACTATCAATAGCCTCTCGACGGAGGCGGGGGGGGAGGGTATGTTTAAATGATACATTAAATTTTAAACTATTAATATATTGGAGGATTTAAATATTGATATTATTAGCCTATAATTATTATCTGCACTTGCCAAGACTTCTCAAAACTTCCATTAATTGTCCGAAACAAGGGAAAAAAGTTGTACGCGCTTAAGAAAAGTCGAGGGACCACCCTGAGGGCCTTATTTGCACCGGATTAGAGGAAAGGCGAAGGTCCGCGAAGCTCCCTGGAGGCGGGAGACGAGGTTAGTAATTATTTATAGAGTTATGAAAAAAATTAAATCAAAATCTGGACATCTTCTCACGCGCCTATCATCATCTTGACTTTTCCAGCTTCTGAGCTCAGGAGCTTTTTGAAGATATGTCTTAATAAGACAAAGCGTTTATGAATGTGAACAACGTTGCACTGAATTTTGCATACCACATCCATTGGAAAAAGTAAATGTTAAATGTTTCATATCAACTGTACAATTTAATTAAGTTAAGACTGGTAACCGTAGGCACTAGTTGAACCATTGTAACAGGTAATATAATTAAAGTGATATTAATTATTATAAAAAACACTTGGTGATTGTTTCAATTTCATTTATTGATATAAATACTTGGGGGCATCCACATTTTACGTAACGCGTTAGGGGGGAGTGGTCAGGCCAAAACATTACTAATTATGACGTGGGGGACTCGGGGGGTTTCTCTAAGTGTGCATAACAATTCAAAGTTGAATTTATAAAGTTTTTTGAAAAAAAAAGTTGAATGATTTTCACAACAGGGAAAAATGGAGTGATTATTTGAGTTACGAGGGAAAATTTACTAAAAAAAAAAAAAAAGGTAAAATGATATTAATTTTGTTCGGGGGGGGGGTAGTTCACATAATATTTGTAGGGGGGGGTTGTTTGTATGTGACTAACTGGGGAGGGAAGGGGGGTGACTAGAAAATCGTCAAAAAAGGTGTTACGTAATATGTGGACCCCTTGATACGTATTTCGACACTTAATCTTGCTTAGTATTGTATTACTTCTGAAGATGACACGTTAAGTGTCGAAATAGGTATCTTTTTTTTTTTTAAATCCCAGTAACCTTTTTTTGCCCCGGGCGTATATAAGGGGGAGCCGAGGGGACCCGGGCCCCTCTCCCTCCAAAATTTTTCAAATCTATCTATATATTAATACATATATACGGGTATAAGATTAATTTCTAAATTTTTGTTTGAAAAAGCGCGTCGCATAAATAATTTAGGCCCTCGGGGCTTGGCGTAGAGGGTAGCGTGCTAACCTCGTATACCAAACGTCGCGGGTTCGGACCCCAGGCAGTCCGATGATTTTATTTAAGCCATTTGGATACCAAATGGCTTAAATAAGAATGCCTGGACCCCAATATAGATAAATTCATAAATAACATTTATCGTCAAAGTCTTATATGGCCTAAGTTGCCGAAAAGACTGTGTGAATGTGAGTCTGAGTGTGAATGTTTAAAAAATAAAAAAAAATAAATAAATAATTTAAAAAATAAAATAAATTAATATTTAAGCATTTAAAAAAAAAAGTTTTGTCTTTGAGAGGGCTCGGGGGAAACGGAAAAATAATATATTATAAAAGGAAAAAAAGAATATATCATTTTTTCATGGACTTGAAAGCCCGCCCGGCCCGGCCCGCGGGCCCCCCCCCCCCCCGCATCGGCGGTGTAAGTTACGCCACTGTTTGAACCCGATCCCTATTTATTTCAAATGATAGGTAGCCAATTCAAATGAAATAAATTTTACTCGCTTAGAACCCTTGGCACGAGAAGCTAATAATGTCTTCTCTCTGAGCCACGGGTCACGGGCCTTATCAAGTATTTATTTATATCAATAAATATAAATAAATAAATACAATTTAACTTTTTCTTTGCCAGCGGGCCTGCAGAGAGGACATCAACCACTGAGATCCTTGTTGTTAAGCAACGCCAAGTAGTGATGAAAATCGGGATAGGTGGCCTCGGAAAAAAAAAGAATGCTAAACGCCTGCCGGGAGCCATCGATACTTAATTATTTATTATATTGTAGCCGAAAGGGTATAAATAAAAAAAAAACTTTTTCTTTATTTTATTTTTTTTTTTATAATTCTTTGAGAGCTATAGTATAATATTACATCCAAACTCTATATATAAATAAAAAAAAAATGTTTGCAGAAAGTTATTTATTTCCGTGATTTGTTAAATAAGGATTAGAGTACTATAATAATAGTAAATAAATTTCCCTAAAGAAAAATTAATAGCCTATCCAGGTTTTTCCCTGGCAGCTAAATACTTTTTTTTTAAATAATTATTCTTTTTGAACTCATAGCATGCTGTGTTCTTAGATCTTGATTAATTTGATTGTTTCGATAGACTCAACTCTCGCATGCTTGGCTCTCTATTGATATTATTGACCCAGTGAGGATTTAGCTTCCGGTATTCCGTAAGACCGAACCCTTAGGGAATACCACAAACGAGAAGTTCTCCTTTTCTTTGCTCGATTTGTTCTTTATTTTTTATTGATTGGTTTCGGTTGTCGGCGTTGATTGTCGTCGCCGGCTCGCGTGTCTTAATTGCTGACCCGTTCGCGACCCCGACCAGCGTGGGCCGAAGTCTGTCTGGAGAGACCATTAGACCATTAAGGGTCCCACCGGCGACAAGTTGGTTGTCGACTCGGCTGACTCTGCCCTGCCGTAGCACTCACCTTGACCCCGGCAACCGGGGAGGTTTCTCACCGAGGTCAATGACAATGTATGCATTTAGGGCAACGTTGCACTTGCACTTGACTTGCACTTACTCCCTTTGCCTCTTTATGAATTTTATTCAGAGATTTCTTACAAATTTAACTTAAAAGTATTTCTTTTTTTTTTTGTAAATACTAAAGAACTAAAATAAAATAAAAAATCTCAAATTCTTACCTTTTGATGGAACCTCTGGTGTCAGGGAGGGGGAAGTCGTCTGTTTTTGAACTATTTTGTGCGCCCCTTTCCCATAATTATTTTCCCTTATTGTTAACCTTGGACTTTATTCACTATAATGATGATTTCTACAACTTTAGAAATGCTTTAAAAATTTTTATATAAAATTAGAGATTTCAATCAAATGAAAAAAAAAGATTTAAAGAATTAGGCTATTTATTATATAATCAGGAGAGAAGTTGCTGTTGATGTTACAAAGGGGGCAAGTAGAGGAGCAGCAAAGAAAAGAAAGCCTTTGTATGCCAAATGCCGAAGGAGACGTTTCGGCAGTGGCGTAGCGAGGGGGAGCAAGGGGGTCATTATGCCCCGGGCGCGACTCTCAAAGGGGCGCCAAATGGTCCCGAAAAACTAACAATTGCTGGATAAAAACTAGTAATCTAAATAAATTATGATTTCCGGGAAATATATTTCTTAAATTTATTACCGAATCAATTGCTAAATAAACTAGCGAAAGCAAGGTCTCAAAATTCGGTCATAGATGCCAAACAAACTCGACGAAAATTCCAAAAATTGAAAAATTTAAAATAAAAATTTAAAAACTGCCCCCCAGAAAAAATATTGACGGGAAGGTCGAAGGGGGGGGGGGCCGCTAAAAGGTATTGGCCCGGGCGCAAGTTAATCACGCCACTGGACAAATTTATGGGGAAGGATTTTATTATACTTTTATGCATCAATAACTATTACAACTTTGTGCCTGAAATAATATAAGTCTAAGGATGGACGAATAAATTTTGTCCGAAATGTCTCCTTCGGCATTTGGCATCCAAAGTCTTGCTTTTCTTTGATGCGCCTGAACTTGCTCGTTCCCAACTTATTATTTTTTATAGTTGAGAAATCATAATTTAATTAGAAATTCTTTAAAGAGAAATATTTTATGAAATTTCTTATTTTTTTTTAAATAGAACAAAAGAGAGTTAATTCAAATTTGAAAACTCATTGGCTTAATGTTAACTGCTTAGGGTCGGTTGCATCAGTTAGGGTCAATTTGTTGACTTTGGGATAAATGTTTTTTTTTTTTTTTTTTTTTGTTGTGCAAAAACCCACTTCAGTTTTATTCTTATAGTAATACATACGGCATTTTATTGTTAAAATAAGTAGATATATTTTTCTTTAGATTCTACTTCTTTTAATAATAAAATGATGAAATGTGATATATTTTACAATAAGTTATAGGCTAGGGCCCCTTGCATCAGATCTCGTCTCAGGCTCCGCCCCCTGGCCAGAGACAGAGGAAGTGAAGTCAGTGAGGGAAATTTAACAAACAGTGAGCAAGAATAAATTTGATGCCTTTGCTCGCTGAAGAAGAGCAAAAAGTTCCAGGGGGCACAGCCCCCCCCCCCCGTCGAGGGCGGGTTTAGCTATTTGTAACACTAATAAACAGACGTGTGGGGCGAGAAAAGGAGGCGTGTCTTGTTGCATCCTGCGCGCCGATATGACGAATCGCGCTAGATTATTTAATTTTTTTTCAATAGTACTAATTGTTTCTCCATCGATTAAAAAACCGTTTTCGGCTCAAAATTTGACGTAGAATGCGATGGTTATACTAAAAACGTGATACGTTTAGGGCCCCATTGTTAAAAATCGATTTAAAGATTTCAATTGTTGATAACAATGTGAAAACTTTAATAAATTTTGGTGGAACAATTTTTTTCTTAAAGTTCACTCTTTTAGCTTTAAAATGGTAAAAAAAGTTGTTTTTTTTAGCTCAAATAAAACCGGAGTTATGAATTTTTAAAAGTCCCTTAGCCAAAAATCACCTAATTCTCAAATTTTCGACCCTCTCTATTTTCCAAAATATTAAAGCAAAAAGAAAATCCTCTCTTTTTTTCGATATAGAACCCGTATTTGGTATCCAAATGGCTTAAAGAAATTATCTTTATTTGAGCCACACAGCTGGCAATTTGTCAAAATAGCTGTGAAGATTGGAATGTAAACACTTTATTACATCTTGTTTTGAAAATTTTTAAATTTTGGTAAAAAAAAATTAATTTTGTTAAATTAATTATTTTTAAATTATAATATTTATTTAAATTCTGGGTAATAATATCAATTTTTATTTTTAATAATTTTTATAAGATGTCTTTAAATTGCTACCTTCACAAACAGAACAGGATTTGTTCCCCCGGAAGAGGGTTTCTGTGTTACAAATTAACTCTAGGTCAACAAACTGACCCTAACTGATGCAACCGGCGCTTATTTAGAATTTCACTAAGCTTTTTTTTTGAATTATTTTCTTTGAATATTTTCAAAAATTCTTTTTATGAAGAAGGAGTTTGAAGACAAAATTCGAAAACATCGCACGTACCCCATCCAAAATAGCAGGGGGGTTTAAAAAAATTTTTTCGGGGGGCCAACCAAAAAATTTTTTTTGGAAAAATTTTTTTTTATAAAAATCTTTTTTTTTTCAAAAAAATTTTGTGCCTTTTTTTTTTTTGGGACAAAAAATCCTTCTTCCTGAAGAAGAAATTGTTGGTGGGTTGATTTTTTATATATTTTTTTTTTTTGGGTTTGGTTTGGGGGGGGGGGCGCGCCCCCCCCCCCCCCCCCCCCCCCCCCCCCCAAAATAGTAAGACTTGATTTTATTTCTTAATCTGAACTCTTTTCTTTTGTCTTGGTCGTTTATGATAAATTTTATTAAAATATTTTTACTTTTGATGGTAATCGAATGTCGAATTCTTTTTGATTTAAAAAATGTATTTTTTTTCTTTTAATTTAACTAAAATACATCGACACAGAGAGATTAAAACTTCTCAAAGGAATTAGTATTAGAATATTATGTATAAAAATTTAGATTTCTCAGATCATAATAATTAATTGAAAATAAAATAAGAATTGTTATTAAAATAATTCTCTCTTATTCATTGCAGTCAATAATTTGGCATTGAGAAATGACAGTAACAAAGTATCTTAATTAGTAACGATGCAGGTAAGTAATATTATCTTGAACTGAGCTCTATAATTATTTTCAATAAAAGAGAAATTAAGCTGGTGCATTTTTCGGATGTCAACTGTAATTTAGTGAAGAGAATGTGCAAATCTAGGTGGTCCAGAATAAATTAATGGCCTAGTTAATGAGAGGAGCCGAGCTGGGGGCCACACGTGTACGACCTAAGGAGCCGAGGAGATCGGCAACCGGTCGGTTCTCGATTGTCGGTGGCCGGTCGACGATTGCCGTTTCGTTTCGTTGTCGTCGTCGCTTGCCTCAATCCATTTCGTCTTGTCTAGACAATAAATCGACTCAATAGCTAAGGAAGAACTTAATTGGCCGGGCCTCCAAAGGAATTGGAAGGTGCAACAACATCAACAATTAGGCCGTTTTGTAATTAGAAATTTTATTTAGAAAAATATTATACGAGATCCAAAATTCTATTAGGGAGTCAGGGAGAGGGAAGAGGAAACAAACAATTTTTTATGAATGTGAATGTGTTTATGAGTGAATGGCTACAGTTATGGAAAAAAGATTATATGTCTATCAGAAGAGAAATTTGGAGAATAGCAACAATTGATTGATAAAAGAGGCAAAAAAGAAAGACTTAACAAATATTAATTGTACTATTTGAATACTAAACGGAAATTTGATGATATTTCGTGAAGACATACGACCTTTTCTCTTGTGAGTGGTGATTTCAGGTGTGTTCATGTGTGAGAGTGAGAAGTGGTGATCCAAGAGGGCTGGTGGTCCAGGAGATAGATGATCGTGGTGTTGCTTTGTCCAGGAATTTGTTTTTGTTGCGTGACGCGATGCGGAGGCGACGGCCTCCGGACGTTTTCTCTCCAGGACTCCCCCGGGGTTAAAATCATAAAAATGGTAAGTGGTAAGTGCCGCTTCGTGTCATCAGCATTGCCGTCGCCATCCGCTCACAATTTTATTCACACACCAAAGATGCTTACAATATCCAAAATACAAACACATGTATATATACAGACACCGAAAAAAAAAAAGAAATTACATACATGTATCAAAAAATAAACGTTCCTGAGTTCAAATAACTTAACACAATTTTCTTTTTTTCAGTGACTGTGCTTATGATTATGTACAATGATTGTTGAAAGTTATTACTAGGTTATAGAAAAACTTGTATAGTTTGTCAACTCTCAAAAAGTTCATCCTAAAATTTAAAAATTCTTACTATATGGCACTATTCAATTATTAAAAATAAATAAACTATGCTTATTTTACAAATATTCATTTACAATTTTAGGAGGGGATTTTGTTGACCCTTCGGGGGTCTCTTCAGAGTCGACAAACTATATTTCAGTCTATTTTAAATTCGAAAAATGTTCATAAACGAAAAATATAATTCTTAAATATCAATTTGGTCTTTGCGCTTAACGATTGCCTTGAAAATATAAATACGTGGAAAATGAGAATAATTTTCAGACGAATTTAATAAAAAATTGAGATTCCTTGGATTATAAATACTTAGAAAATAATGACATTTTTTTTTTTAATCAATTTTTGCCCTTCTATTTTCAAGAATAAATGTAATAGTCTTGAAGTTTCAGAAAGGGGGTGAAAAGAACATATCCGGGGAAGCCCCCTGGCTAGGTGCTTGCGATAATGTTATAATTATGAGAAAATATCACCTAGGAATAACTTTCTGTTTTCACTGTGCATATGTTTTATTAACAATGTATGTAACATAATTTATTCAGATAGCATTTTAAAAAGCGGTTCGTTAATAAATAATAATAGTTCATATTTGATTATTAAATTATGAGTCCAAATTTTACTCGGCGATTAGTCGTCTCCTAAATATTACTTGTATATATATATATTATATAAATAAATACATATACATGTGACGATTGCTGAGCCACCAAACCAACACTTCATTTTCATTTTTTTTTTAAAAGCGCCGCGCATTCATACGAATTTTAAATAACAAAAAAAAAAAACTTTTTTTCAAGTTCACAAATTCACACTTTTGTTGGCGTTCATCAGACACAAAATTAGTTGAAGTCATTTTTGTTTTTAATTTTTTGTTTGTTTGATTGTTTTTTTTTTTTTTTTTTAATATTATCACCATTTTCCGTTTTACTAAATTAATATCACAATCATTTTTCGATATCACACCGAATCGATATATATATACACATCGATACATATATATATATCAAATTCATATAATATATATATATTTATTTATCAATATATATATATATTATATATTTGCTTAGCTAAAATTCTTTTTGTGAAGAAAGAGATTCCTTTTTTTTTTGTTTAATGATTCCATGATGTTTGTGTTTTAATCAAGTATGTAAATTTATGGAGATAATTTTTTCTTTTTTCATATCGATTCAATAATCTTCGATATATCTTGGAATTCATCGATTTAATTCGACTTCTGTTTGTATATCGATTAAATCTCATACAAGAGATCATTGTCAAACTTACCCCTTTTGAATTAGATTAATGCGGGCCTGAAACAAAACAAATATTTTAGTATTAATTACAAATCAATAAAATAATTCATAAATTAGTCATATCATTAAGAATGTTAGTTTATTGAACTGGAGCTCAAAAGTTATCTAGGCTAATCAAGCGAGAGGAGGTTGGGGGGGGGGGAGATAATTCTATTATGTTTAAGAAGAGGACACGGATGCATCTCGGCTGCTCTACGGAATACGGAGAAAAATGTATTTATCTCTAATTGGGCTAATAGAATGCACTCGAGCTAGCTCAGCTAGTTATCACTCTATTTTAACTCTAGCATAGGAAATGCCATTGTGAATTCAAATAGCATCTCAGAGAATCTAATAGATTAGTCATATTTGTTCCTAGAGACACGAAGGTTGATAAAATATAGCGCCAGGCTATTTTTATACCAGTATGATGAAATATATTCCGTACAATTTTTTTTCTCCTTATCATTTATCTAGTATTTTCGATTGACATAAACGCATTTCATTTATTTATAATATTAGAAAAAAAAAATTATCTTAAAATAAAAATATTATTTAAAAATAAAGCGCTAATCCCCGAGTAGGTCAGAAATTTCAAAGTGACGCATAATGCGAATTAGAATGACATAATCATTAACTTTCATTAGAGCATCTACCAGTCTATAAAACGAATCACGAAACTCCAGGAAGTATTTAGATAAAAAAAAAATTATATCATTTGGTTTATTTGATAACAATTTGGAAAATCAATTTACAAAACAAAAAAAAATACGCTAAAGTTATTTTTATGTAATAAAATAAAAAGAAAATAATTACGTAGTCCTTCAAAGGGCAGGCCCTGCAGCTAGTCTTAACTTTATTTTATATAAGAAATCTTTTATTGAGGTCATAATTTAAAAAAATCTGATGTGAGTAAACGCATATTGCACTTTAAAAAAAGCAACAAAAAGTAAAATATGACTCTTTTGCCAATTTTCAAAGACCGTCTAAATCAGTGGTCCCCAACGAAATTTTTTTTTTTTTCAAGGGCCTCCTCATCAATTGCTATACTGACCCCTTCAGTTCTTGTAGATTAGAATATTACAAACATAATATTTGAGTTACATTAATAAGTAATTTATATCAGTTTTTAAATTTATATCAGCTGAACTTACGCGGGCACTAGATTAGGATAATGGCTACTGCAAGTCAAGTAAAATGGGGGCTTTGGAGGGCCCCTTTGATCTACAACCTTAAAATTCTAATAATAAAAAAAAATAAGATGTAACTAAATATTTTAATGGTTATTTTTATTTGTTTAAGATATTTTTCAGCATCTGAGGCCATTTAAACCCCTCATGATTGGTATCCAATTCATTTGAAATAAATTTCTCGCCTGGAACGGAATGCGAACCCTTGACCATTTTCAGGGCTAAAATTTCAATAAAAAATAATAATTTTGGTGTTTTCTCTGTAGATAGAACTAGTAGGCCTTTCCTTAATTGACCATTTTGTATGACTCAAGGCAAGGAGACCTATTATATACAATGACGTCATTTCAACTTTTCTTACCCCCCCCCCCCTCCCCCGGCAAACTTAAAATTTACATACAAATAAGTAAATAAGTACTCAAATTTGGTCAAAAGATATTTAAGGTGCGCGTCTCGAAAAGCCGTTAGAAAGCTTTTGACTACCGAGTTCCTCTAGGCGGCAAGAGATGGCGTTAGTGTTCCCCATAGGAAAACAAGGGACAAATTGCATTTCATTCTAGACTTTCCAGCTAATTAATTAAAGGCAAAAAATTAATTATTTTTTAACACAATGATTAGTAATTTAATTATCTACAACTTATAGAGCTCCTTTTTTTAAAATATCTTTTATTTAATGCGATTAATCTAAAAAAATTTTTTTTTTTTCGAAAATCAAAAAAGGGCTTCTATAAGTTGTAGATATTTTAAATAGCTTTAATTTAAAAAAAATTTGAGGTCGATAGCTTCTAAATTGTGACCGCTGGAAAGTCCCAAAATTAGCACCCCGAGACGCGCACCTTAATTTAATTTTTAATTTTTTAATTTTGTACAGTTTATATACCCATAGATATATTTTGGAATGTTTTATTTATTTATCTTTATATATAAAATTCTTCTGTACGTGTGTATGTGACTGAACTCCTCCTAAACGACTGAACCAATTATGATGAAATTTTCTGTGTATGTTTGTGAGAATCCCGGACAGGTTTTGTTTCACAAATAACAATAAGTTAATGAGTAATTAACCGTTAAAAAAAAGAAAAAAAGAAAAATTAGGAGAAATAGTTGCCATGGTAAGAAAATATAAATATTTACCCATGTTTACGATTTTTTATTTATTTACATTTTGAATTCTAAAATATCGGGGTAAATTTTTTGTCTGTGTACCGGGAGAGTCCCGGAAAGGATATGATTCACAAAAAATCTTAAGTTCATGAATAATTAACCGTTAAAATAATCTATATATTATAAAAATGAATTGGGAAAAATGTTTGTATGTACCGGTATGTATATATGTATATGTTTTGGCTAATCTTTACTATAAAGTTCGCTCCCACCAGAGAGCGCTGGCGGGCTTTACTCACGATTCTTTCGTTCTCCCACTTTGTGATTCGTTCTTTAAATTTAATTTTAAAATCGTCATGATAATATTCAACATATAACATATTCCTGAGACAAAAATAAACAAAAAACAAAAAAAAAATAAAAATAAACATAAAAATATTCAACACAATATGCCTTGGAAAAAAAATTGTTTATACCCGCCATCAGAGAAGGATCACGCCGAGGAGAGTCAGTCTTAAGGTAAGGATCTACTTTTTTTTAAACAACTTGCAGGGGTCCTGAATTAATTGTTTCGGTCCGGTGCAGTTAGGTTTTCCTTTAGATAATAAAGTGATTTGGTAGCAATAATATTTTAAAAAACTTGTAGGGATCCCTTGTCCGAGAGCCGCCGGAGGCGGCTCGAGACCTTCGGTTAATTAAGGTCGGTTCTGTTTTAGATTAAAAAATATTCATCCAGAATATTTTAAAGAACTTGCAGGGATCCCTTGTCCGAGAGCCGCCGGAGGCGGCTCGAGACCTTCGGTTTTAAGTTCGGTTATTTTATTTTTAGAAAAAAATTCAAAACAACTAGGGAATTCTCGGCTTCGGTTCGGTTCGGTTCGGTTCGGCTCGGCTCAGTTCGGTTCGAAACCATCCAGTTAGAAGCGATTCGGTAGCTTTTAAAAAAAAATTTTCGGGCCCGAAGGGTCCGAAAATTTATTTTTAAGGGCTACCGAATAGCTTCTAACTGGATGGTTTCGAACCGAACTGAGACGAGCCGAACCGATCCGAAACCGAACCGAAGTCGACACTAGTGACAAAACAACTTCAGGGGACACGACCTAATTGTTTCGGTCTTTCGGTTGCAGTTCGGTTTCCTTCGATTAAAGAAAATTTAAAAAAACTAGGGAATTCTCGGCCTTAGTGACAAAACAAATAGCATGCCTAAATAAACCCAAAAAAGTAAGTAAAAATATATATTTTTAATGGTTAATGTGGTCCTCGTATTTCTTCAAAATTTTCCTTATTTTGGCATATATCTCGATCAAATTGGCTTACCGACACCTCTTTTAGGCTAATAAAGGGAAGGGAGGGTGAATTCTCCCTGAAAAACTTCCCAATAATTTACTTACCGTATTATAGGATCACGCCAAAAAATATTCATCAAGAATATTAAAAAAAAAAAAAAAAAAAAACATGCATCTTAAAGAAAAGAACGAAAGAATCATGAACGAAGAGCTAATTTCAAAAAAAGAACTAGTCAGATGTAAGCCAGCGCTCTCTGGTGGGAGCGAACTTTATAGTAAAGATTAACCTATGTTTTATAGAAATCCACAATTTTCAATGAAGGCGAGCAAGGGGGGCTAGGCGTGAAGCCCCGCCGAAGGCGGGGCTTTGCGTCTAGTATTAATATAAAATATAAAAAAGATTAAAGCCCTTTGGATGGGGGGCACAAATGCCCCATCCCTGCTCCCCTCCAAATGACGTCTCTGATTATATACCTAGTAAATAAATTTAGATGATTTTAGCAAATTTTTAATTAACTTTTTTATGGGGGGAGGGAAAGAGCGTTTTAATATCTAATATGCATCAGAATCCAAATCAATTATGACGGTTGTATAATTATTTTTCCGTAAATAAAACACGAATATAAGAAAAACCGTCAATAGCAATATTCCCAGGAACGCCTACCACCCACGCCACCCGCAACACTTGCTTAGCCAAGCCTCGTCCTGTTAAACCGGCAAGATTATTTTTTATGGATTTTGTTACTAATTATTTAATTAAGTTCCCTCTTCATTTCCAAATTACCAGGGGGCCTGAAAGGGGAAACGTTTCGACTGCTTATTCTGCAGTCGTTTTTAAGTAGGGTACTGTGCACTTGCTCCAACTCAAGTGAAGTGAAACGTTGCACAGTATTTATATTTTTAATAAATAATTAATAACAAAATGTGCTCTATAATTAAAAACTCCCATATGATAGTAAGTCTACTCTTTGGCCGATTTGTGTTGTATGCCAGGGATTCCTAACTTAATTTCGACCTATAGCTCTTTTCGTTCTTGAAATATATTGTTCACAGACAGCCAGAGAACTTCAAAATGTGTCGCATTTTCATTTAAATCTCGACATCGAATTTTTAACACTAAACTAAAATTAACTTTATTAGAATATTTTGCGCTCTTGGCGCCCACTACGGAACTCTGAAAGGTCTTAATTTATAATACTATTCTACTAGCAAGCATCCAATCTTTTTTCAACTAGGAAAGTTTTCATTTAATCAAAAAATAAGGGGAAAAAATGTTGTAAGCAATTTTTGTATATTATTTAATTATTGTAGATTTAGATGTAAGAAGCGCACCTTAAGAACAGCCGCAGCGATCGACGACCATACTCGGAAGTAGACTATAGATGATATTAGCTTCACTGTCGAAATAAAGCATCGAAATGGAGGAGAGTTTGCGAGGTGCACAGCACGGCCCGGTGGTGCCGCTGCGATTAGCCATCGTCACGATGTGCGTATGCGGATATCGCTGCTGGAAAATGTACGGACACTCGCCACTACAATAATTAGCTTCGTACTTTTTAGGAGCGATGATCCAATCCCAGCCAAACTCCTCGAAGTCAACAGTAAGTGGATAACGACAACAACGACGTTCATTGGACGTTTCATCGCAATTGAGGCCTACATTACGCTTAAGCCGAGGTTTTCCTGGGATCTCGGCGGTATGCATCTCGAGAAACGGCACCTGCAATCCAAAAACACATTCAAACTTAATCAGCTGCATGCAGAAATATACTTTGAAGAAAAAAGTTTGGTTTAACGGGGATGTCGAAAATGCTTAAAGAGTTTCTTGTTTCACAGAGAACAAGCGAAAGATCACATATTGCTGCCCATGTGCTGCAATATTGTCATAATTCAAAAATCGCCATTTTTGAGTTACTGGCACAATAAGGACAACAAGAAAAAAAACCTCTTTATTTGGCAGAGTGGCATATCTAAGCTTTTTATACTCGCCGCAAAATATCTGATTTTTTTTTGTATCACAAGCTTTCTTAAAACTTCTTCGGTGATTTCAATTTACATTGTAACATTTCATACAATTTAATATTTGTAAATTCAAATAACCAACAAAAGCCGGAAGTCGAACCATGGATTCACCAATTTGTAGTCGGTGGTCCACTGGACCAGAGCACGGCGTTCGGTTATTTGAATACACGATTTTAGTCATCAGGAGAAATAGATGGTTCGACTCCCGGCGGCACCCTAACTTTTGTTGTTTGTGTTTCAATTAAAAATTGTATGAATTTTGTTCACGGCTTATGAAACGTGAAGTAGGCCCTTTATAATATCTTTCAACCTTTTTTTCTTCGTGGCCTACTTTTAAAGACATGCGTTAGATTTCTATCATAAGCGTCCAGAGAGCTTGGAATATTGAGGTAATATTGCAAATCTTACAAAATATTGACAATATTGCAAATCTTGTAAAATATTGACAATATTGCGGCAACATTGCTACAATATTGCAACGGCAATATTCCAAGCTAACCTTACAGGGAATATTGCAGCAACATTGCTGTTTGAGCTGCGATATTGCAGCAATGTTGCAGGAATATTGTGCAAGATTGGCAATATTACACTGCAATATTTCACGCTGTCTGGGCAGAGGCGTAACGAAACCCTGAGGGTGGGGGGTGAAGCTCAACTAGGACGTCGTTAATTTGCATTCATTTCTATACATTTTTTAGCCAACCTATCGAAAGAATATATTGTACATTCCGGTGCCTGGCTCTTTCTTGGGCCGCCAAGGGCTTGAACTGGGGGGGGGCGAGCGCCCTCTTCGACCCCACCCCGTGATTCTCCAATCCATAAGACATTCTTAACAATTTCATAATTGTATTATTTCCTCAAATCAATTTTATTACTAGAACTTCCATATATTCTGGAGTACAAGTCGAGCTGGCGATATTTTTTGAGTTTTACAGTAGAAGTATAGCCGGAGGAGAAGAAACTTGTTAAATTAACAGGGAGCTAAGGATTAGTACTTCCCTTGGCTCATTCTCTCTCTTTCACATTTTCTACTTTTTTAAATCTGATTTCAATGAATGTAATAATTTCAAGGAATGTTAAACAGTTCTAAATGCTCAATAAAATCATCCTCCTACACATATAAAAGATAAATCGTATTCTTATCTTTTTTTATTCAATTTAATTCAAACGTATAATTTTGGAATTGATTTAATTTTTCTTCATAGAAGAGGGATGGAAATGAAGGAGTAAGTGTACTCTCTTTTAAGAGAGAGCACTTAAATTTAAGTATTATTTAATTGAAATGTTAACTGTTCAGTTCCACCTGTTGCTTGGTTCGTTTATGTCGAGGGAATCCCCTTCTCTTTCCTCTTCTCTTCCTTGCATTCTATTAATCCCGTAGCTCTAATTAGTTTGAAATTCTCCCCAAAACAATAGTCAGAATCCGGGCAAAGTTAGTTAATAAGGCATCAATAATATAAAAAAATTCTTGGAATAATAGTTTAAACAAATACAAATTGATTTGATATCAGAAGCGGCCTATTGAACTCGCAAACTTGAGATTACTTAATTATTTATTTTCTTAAATTAATAATAAATTTTTGTTTTTTTTTTTCATTTGTTAAACAAGTGACGAATATACACTGGGATGTTCCTTTTTTTTTTTTGAAATTTATTAACAAGTACCCGTAGATAGGGATGAAACGATACCACTCAGGTATCGATTCTTTTTCTCGGTTCTGGTTTGGGTCGCAAAGTATAGTGCCTTCTTCGTTTTTTTTGGAAAGGTTTGGATTTTTTTTTTTTTGGGTATTTTTTTTTTAAAATAAAAAAAAAAAAAAAAATTTTCTGCGGGGGAAATAAAAAAAAAAAAATTTATTTTTTTTTTTTTTTTTGTTGTGTTTTTGGTCGTCCCCCCCCTCCCTCGGCGGCCCCGTGTGGGTAGATATTTTTTTTTTTTTTTTTTTTAAAAATAAAATTATATTTTTTTATTTTTATTAAAAATAAATATAATTAAAATAATGTTTATTTAAAAAATTTTTGTTTTTTGTGGGGGGGGTTGGGGGAAGAAAAAGAGAAAAAAAAAAAAATATAAAAAAAATTTTTTTTTTTTTTTTTTTTTTTACTCTTTACATTCAATTAATAAAAAAAAAAGAAAAAAGATTTTTCTACTTCACTTATTACTTTGCGTGGGGGGCGGGGGGGGATTGGGGATGTTTTTGTTTTTTATTTTTTGGTTGTTTGTTTAGTATGTATTGATTAAAAAATTATAAGGAAAAAAAAAAAAAAAAGAAAGGAATAAGTATTTGTTTTTTTTTTTTTGTCTACCCGTAGATCTTTTCCATTGGATTAAAAAATGTCTGTAAAATTTGAACTCATTTGTACAACAGGAATGCCCATCGCCTTTGAACTTTGAGAATTTGCAAAACTTTAAGCATTCCCTTTGTTTTTGTCCACAAATTTTTACATTCCAATAAAACTACCTTTTATGTAGAAACTGTCTCACTACTCTTAGCTTAAATTCCGCATTTCAGACCAACTATTTACCTTAGTATAAGATTGTCAAATATCTCCCTTCCGCCTTTTTGTCTTTTGAATTTCGTGGCTATTAACAAAGCGCCACAGAGCTCGTATGTGACAAAACTATACATCATTTGAAAGGTCTTGACATAACCTACAAAACGACGCTATGCATGATTAGTTTGGATATTGCGTTTAACAGTTATAGACGTGTAAACATGGAGTTCACTAACGCCGAAATTGGCGCTATTTTAAAGTTTTCCTTCGTTAAAGACAAATCCGCTAGAGAAACGTTCCGTGAGATTAATGGTGTTTTGGGGGATGGTACTACTATATTATCCTCAACATTGTCGGAGAAAAAATGTTAAATTCCTTAGTTCATTTCAGGGATTTCTAGCTTCTTCCTTGCACCACAATGTCTATAATTCCCTTCCCTGAGGTCTAGTTTATTTAGAGAGGAATCTCTTGCATTTTCGACGCATCTTAATTTCCCCTTGGAAATTACCACATCTTCATTCACTCTGTCAAAATAATTCCAAAATATTTTTTTCTGCTTTTTAAAGGATCATTTAGAAAAATATAATTTAATGAGCATGAACATATATTTAATCAAGTGAAGAGAGACGAAACTTGGCGACTTGCTCTTTCTCATTAACATTATTGCATCGAACCTTGCATTCTGCATCTTGCACAAATCATTTAGCACAGGATAAAAATAGCAAAAGTATGAATTCTACGATAATAATAAAATTGTCATTATATAATATTTTACGTATATTAATATTAAGTTGCCAAAACTTATAAACAATGAAGCTTTCTGAAAATATTTTTAATAGCAACTACTATAATTAAATGTACAATTATTTTAATCTTTGAACATGGTTAGTCATAAATAAAACAAATTGACGGCATATTTTAAAAGCGTGCAGGTCATAAAGTAGTGAGTTGTTTATACAAACTATCTTTGATTAAATTTTGATGACTACGAATTTTTAAAGTTCAGAATTTTTCCAATGATAATGTCTGGTTCAATTAGAATTTGCCGATTATTTACATAATACTGTAATAGAAGATAGCACTCACTCAGAACTGTATGTATTCAGGAATGGTCTAAACAGGCTACTGCAGTCCAATGGAATAAATCAAAATATTTATAAAAAAAAAAATATAGGCCTACTTTAATTAAAATTTTATCTTCTCAATTCACCTGGTTTCGACTAGTCTGACGCAGGTCTTTTTAAGTGATGAAAAATCTAGAAGAATTGGTGAATGCATTGCATTATATTTAAAAGATGTTATTTTTAATTTGCTTTCTCAAACTTGAGGTAAAGCTTTAATGTTAATTAAAAATAACATCTTTTAGACATAATGTAATGTATTCTCTAATTCTTCTAGATTTTTTACTTTCTCTTACCTCTATATATGTTAATATATAAAGAGAGAAAGTATTGGATTCATGTCAAAAATCGATGTCGAGATTTTGATGGATGTTTGAGGTCCAAAAAATCCCCAAATAGTTGGGGTCCAGGCATTCTTATTTCAGCCATTTGGATACCAAATGGCTTAAATAAAATCATCGGACTGCCTGAGGTCCGAACCCGCGACTCTTGGTTTACATAGGCAGGCCCCTTACCAACTACACCAAGCCCGAGGACTGAAATGAGCTTGTACTAGGTTTTATATTTAAGTTAGTCACCCCACCAAGAGGGAAAAATAAGCTTTTGAACAAAATCGATCAAAAAGAATTAGTACTTTACTGATGTACTTTTCAGTTTTTTTTTTCGATTTTTTTCAAAATTCGCTCCAACGATTTTGATTAAAATTCAAAAATCAATTATTTTTTAGATGCTCTTTAAAAGAGTAAAATTTGTAATTAATATGAAAGGAGACATTGAGATAGAGAAATATTTAATATCTTACCATGACAACCATTATATGAATTACAAATTTTATCTCTCTATATCTCCCGAACCATTAACTTTAACGTAATTATGTACTAGAGCATTTTTGTTTGTAATTTAATTTCAATTATTTTTGTATAGATGAATTTTTGCGGAAAACCGCATAGTTTTTGAGATATTTGCGAAAAACCATATTAGCCTTCAGAAAATTTTTGTCCATTTTTGTCGCCAGCTCTCCGACTATAAACTTTGATATCAATTGTTTGTAATGATTTTGATAGACAATAAGTTAATTTTATTGTATCAATATAGTAACACAGAGATTTTTATTTTATTTTATTTATTTTATTTATTATAAAATTTAAAATATTTTATCGAATTTGTTTTAGTCTTGACAAGCAATATACAAAACGTTTTTACTGAAGTTAAGAGAAAGTTTTGTGCTGTGTGACTAGTCACATCACCATTTATTTAATAGTAATTAATTATTTTCTAAGTAAAAATTGACTTAAGCGACAAGTTGAAACTAGTCTACAGAGATATGCTTCGAGTTGGTTCAACAGGAAAGTTGGCAAATAATTATGAAATGAAAAAGAAAAAAGAACGGGTATATGCTGAGGAACTTTGACAGATGATACAATTTCATCTATTTCTCTCTCATAGTATCAGAATTCATGGCGTTTTATTTTATCCTAATTAGCCCACGGGATATTATTTAAAAATAAAACCCTAGCACAAGAGGTGGATACTATACCACTGCGCTATGGCCCAAGGGCCAGCGAGAATTTAAAGAGTTTGAATGACCTTTTTGACATTCAAATGCTTTAGGGATAATTAAAATTGAGGAAGATAGAAAAACTATCTTTTCTTATTAGTTCTATTAATTTATTATGTATTCTTTAAGGTAATTTTAAGCAAATAAAATATTTTAAATAATAAATTTCTAGTTTTATTGGAATGTGAAATTCATTTAGTCCCTTGTGGACAAAAACAAATTCAATGTTTAAAGTTCTTGTCGGAAATTTCACAAATTGATATTTTTGTAAAGGATAATTTCATGAACATTTTAAAGACCAAAAAATCTCAAAAAGTAAAGAATATCTGCAATAATTACAGTATTTACTTGCACAATTGACAAAAAAAAGATACATAATCTAACCAAAACAATTTAAATCAGAAAAACTTTAATGTTGATTTTCTCAAAACTCGATGCCAGGCACTTGACACACATTTGCGTAACAGGGTCCATTTATAAACTTAATTAGGTGTATTCGGAAATCTTTTTAAATGTCTTTCCATAAACCACATTCAGGTCTATCTCTAAAAACAGTCGTTAAACATAACCTTACTTTTTAGATTAAAGACTCCATTTTTATGCATTAAATACGGCGTTAAAATATTAAAGGTCAACATGACATTAATTTTTAACACTATTGACTAAATGTTAACGCTTAGGCTTTAAAGTTTTTGTTTACAGAATAGCAATTTGAGCCAAGGAAGTGTTAAAATGAATTAAGACTGTTTACAGATGTTGAAAGTTTACGTTTTTGCTTAGAGAATAAACCTGAATTAACTCCCTATTAATTTGGCTTCTTTTTATTTAGGCAGTCAATTTGCCCCGACGAGCCCAAAGAATTCATTCAAACACCTTGGCTAAATAGAGCTCTTTTCAGGCAGTTTATGTAGAAAAACTTTCCATATTACACCTACCTACATTAAGAATAAAAATTTGATCAAAATCATGAATGGACATAAAAAGGTGATTTAAAAAACATATCAGGAAGGTTAACATCTAAACATTTCTAATTATTCCACATTAATAATCGTTCTCTTTAAATTTAGAGACTAATTAAACTTTTATTCAAAGATCGAAATATTTAAACAGTTCATTCATATTTCATTTCTACGTTAATGGCCAAATGCAGAGATTGTATCGCTTTGCCGAGGTGTAATAAAATAAAACTTTATGGTTTTTAGGCGGGGAATATTTATTTAGAAGGAATAATTTTATAAAAATTAATTAATGCCAAGTTAATGCCATATTTAATTTGAAGTTAGCATAGATTACGAGGTCATATCAAATACTTAACTCCCTAGTAATTTGGTTTCATTTTATTTAGGAATAGGAAATAAAGTAATCAATCTGAACGCTTGTTGGTTAAACGGAATCTCAAACAAATATAAGACGACATGTAAGTGATTCAATCAAAAAATTGAAAAATTTTACTCTAGATCTGTCGATTATTTTGCATTTTTGCCTAAGAATAAGAAAGGGCTATTTATTAAAATAGTTTACAATTACGAGCTGAGTTTTGCAAAGATCACTAGGAGACCTTAACGCTTGCAAGGGAAATGAAATTTTGTTGAATTCTAATAAAAAATGGTTTTTAAGGTTTAAGCAATTCTTATTAAACGTTTAGTATTATAACATCATCCCAACATCCTTAAGCAATTAAGCTTCCTGCGTTAGGAATAAGCTACTTTCCTCTATTTTTCCAAAAACCTTTAATCTCCACCCCTTCAAATCTAACATTTTTTTTTTTTCGCTTATTCTGGCTGCATGTGACAATAGTCACCATAAAAGGTCTTTGGACTTTATGCAACCATTCGTTAAAAAAAAATTTGAATTTCGTTCACTAATTCAATATCCCTCACCAGAAGCAGCTTCCCTAGTTCCTTAGAGAAAATTTTTCAAGATCCAAGATTCTCGACTGTTAAAATTATTCTTACCTCTGTCCGAAAATAATGTTTTACATTTCAAAAAAAAAAAAAATTGTTGGTTATCGAGAATATCGAAAACAGGTGGAAATATTCATTATATTAGAATTGTATACATTGAATGTCACATAATCTAACATAAATGACAGGTGATGCGTTCGTGTAAAGTTAGAACTTGACGATCAAATATCAGCTTTTTTTAAGATAAATAAATTGGTGATTTGAAAATAGAAAATTCCGAAGAAAAATTGATAAACTTAAAAAGAAGAGATGCCAAATTATAAACAATTGACCAAAGAACAACGTCATGGTATCTTAGAAAAAATTGTTACAGCTCAGGAAAGAGAACAGGTTACAACACGGTGCAATCAATGAAGTTGCTGCTGCATTCCAAGAAACCCATCTGAATTAAATTTGTATTATAATAAAATTATTTGTATTTAATTATATTTTGTTTAAAAAAATGTATAGACTCTAATATGGTATTATGCATGAAGGAACCAAGCGCCATTAAACTAAATATGAGATAAAGGGCATTTCATTTAAATAATTGTAAACAAAACCAATGGGACAAGACTTTTTTCTTGTTTTATACAAAAAAAAAAAGGGCACAGAGTAATAATGTTGTGATTTAAATAAAGAGGTATCTTTTTTTTTGCTTACAAGATAGCGGCCTTATCTCAATTTTGATCATAATAGCGCTTGGTTCCTTTATGCCTAACATCGTCCTATAATTTTTATGTTAAATTTTAGTAATATTATAGTGAAGAATTGGAGATATCAGCCAAATTGGGATTGTCCAGGTTAATAAAACTCCCAGAATAAGATGTTTCGGTCTGAATTTATTTGGCCATCTTCAGTTATTGGGAATTAAGATGGCGAAACGTCTTATTCGGGAGTTTTATTAACCTGGACAATTCTAATTTGGCTGATATCTCCAATTCTCCACTATAATCACATCACAACCACAACCTCAAAAAGCAACTTTAGTTATGTTATTTTATTTTTTTCGAAAATTAATTCCATATTTCCGGACAACAAATATTGCCAAATGTATTTCATATTTCCCGACAGAGGTTAAGTTTACCAATTAATGCCAGTCTTTTTTTCATCATCTGAGGCCCCCCTTATTTCAATTGATTAATTTTCAAGTCAAAAAAAAAATGTTCAAGCCATTTTCACTTTGAAAAAAAAAAAAAATGATGCTTTTTTATTCTAATAAGATTATTGGACGAAACTTTGTATTAATTTATTAATTTTATATTAATAATGTTATTAAAATAAATAACTAAATAATGACTTCTATTAAAAATCAATTAACATGGAGAGTATTTAAAATTAAGTATCGGAAATATAATTTTTTCTTTTTAAATTTTATGAGCTAAAATAACCCTTTCTATATTAATGTATTACAATTATCTTGATGTAGATAAAAAAATGGAACATTTATTGCCTATAGACTGTAAGTATGTATATACAATGTATTTTATAGAGGGGATACAAGACGATCAATCATAATATTAAAAAGTTACATAATAATAAATATTAATTTATTTATAACTACAAGGGTTGTTATTCTACTTTTAGATTCTTCACTTCTTTCTATTTCCAATGTAAAATAATTAAAAATATTGAACTTCTGGAAAGTATGATCGAACAATGAAATCTGTTTCTTAATTATTATTTTGGTATTGTCTCTACACAAAGGAACAAAGACCATGGGAGTGAGGAGAGGACCCCCCCCCCTTTAGTAAGAAAAAACAATATTTTGATATTCAGATTCTTCCGGCCTTCATCATGCTCCTGCCATAGATTTCGAACATTTGTCAGTTGACATGACTTCAGGTTCAAGAGTAGGGATGAAACGATATCACTGAGGTATCGATACTTTTCTCGATACCGTATCGCAAAGTATCGATGCCAACTCAGTATGGATTGAAAAGTATCGAGACTGACTCGCAACAATTAAAGTTAAATAAAAACAGCAGTAAGTACTGATATTATATTTGTTGAAATAATAAAAAAAATATATGGTAGTATATCAAATAGAACAAAAAAACAAAAACAATTTCGTCTTCAGTTTTTGAGGTATGACCCAAAATAATAATTTTTCCCTGTTAAACGATTTCTTGGTCGCGCCAGCTTTGGAGAACACCCTCTCACAAGGTACAGAGGCGTCAACAATGTGCAAGAACATTCGTGCCTGTTTATATAACGTTGGAAACACACGAGTATTTTTTTTTTTGGGGGGGGGGGGTATTTCAGGAGCTGGCAAACAAAACACATGTCCTGATAAACGTAAAAAAAAGGTAAAATATTTTTTCGGACGGGAAAAATTTTGGTTCCGCGAAAAAAAAAAATTTTCGCAGAAAAATTTTTGAGATCAGGGAAAATTTTAAGGAGGGGGCGGCAAATTAAATTTTTAAAGTTTTTTTTTTGGGGGAGGGGAGGCGCAAAAAAATATCTTGCCTAGGGCGGCAGAATAGCTTGCGCCGGCCCTGGCCATAGGCGAAAGGAACCTGGAGAAATATTATAACAAACCCTACAAACAAATTTTAGAATAAATGAAGTATTTTTTTTTTTTTAGAAAATTTCCCGATGTTATTTAAAAGCCTCTAATTTTGAAAGTTAATTTAAAAAAATCACACAAAAAAAGACTAAAAAGCTTAAAATAAAAATAAAATAAAAAAAAGATTTAAAAAAAATGCTTTTATTTAAATTGAACTAAAAAGAGAGAAAAAATTTAATTGTTCTTGTTAAAATTTTTTAATATTTATGATTTAAAATAAAAGCGTGGGGCGCGAGCCTCGGAATCACTTCGAAGCGCCCGCCCCACGGTTTTATTTTAAGTCAAATATTAAAAAATTTTAACAAGAACAATTAAATCATTTCTCTCTTTTTTAGTTCAATTTAAATAAAAGCATTTTTTTTTAAATCTTTTTTTTTTATTTTATTTTTAATCTAAAAATAGTTTTTCTTGAAATAAAATGCCAACCAAATTGGACGCAAGCGAAGGAGGAAACCCTACGAGTAGGAGTATCCCCGTCCCTGACCTAGGACAATACAAGATGTTTGTGCCAGGATCGCAAGAAACAAAAGAATTCGTTACTCGATACTCTCTGTCACACACATTCTTACGTATTTGTACATTCAAACGCATAATATGATCCTCTCCGTTAATGAAAATCTCTGACGCACTTAACAAGGAAGTGAAACTCAAATAAAGACTTGTTTCTCCCCACGCGCCCGATATTTAATGGATGTTTACGAATCACCTGGGAAATGGAAAAATAATTAAGGGATAATTAAAAACAAAACACCCACGTCGCGACGTCTTTACTTGAATTGAAATAAAAAGAAAAATTTATAATTATAAAGTTGAATGGGGGCGTTTTTGTCTTACGTTAGATATAATAAGGAAGTCAAAAACAAAATCAAATCCATTTTATATTTCTTTGATTTTAATTAATTGACGACGTTTCGAACGCCAGTCTCGCTCTTAAATGTGGAAATTAGAAATCAGTAGGGACCGTGTGTGGAAACATAGAGGCAGCACTATAGTCTAAGTAAGCGCTGTCTAGTGTTCTTTTGATAAACTTTGTGGAATGTAAACATTCATTGCAAACAACATAAAATATTTTAAAAATGGAAAAAATAATAAAATACTGATTTCAACTAGTTGTCAGTAATATTATACGCGGCCACAATGATGAAAAAGAGAAAAAAATATTCAACTCAAATCATGTCTATGCGGTAGTTGAAAACAAATTATTTTGAAAGTGTCATAAGCGTCAAAGTCACATTTAAATCCAAATCATTCGTTTTATATTCAAGTTCTCATCAATATGAGGAAATAATGAATTTGGAACTTTAGATAAAATTTTAAAGTTCTTAATTCGTTCAATATGTATCCTTACAGAAGCAATGTTGCAGGTTATGTTTCATCTACTTCTTCCGGGGTGAATTGGTCTTTGTGACCAAAAAGAGGATTTATTAGTACTTATTAGTTTATTATTTATTAGTACTAGCAGCTTTTAGTAATTCACGAATTTTTAATAGCCGGATACCTCACAAGGATTGTATATTTTTTAAAAAATATTTTCGCTTCCAGGAGAAATCGAGGGAATATAAGACGGATGTTCCGATTTTTCGTTGTTTATAAAATGAGTATTACTACAAATTCTCGAATTTTGATTTGGTACCCAGTCTTTTGGGTTTTCTCTGAAATCGAAAAAAGTTTTAAGGTTAAGTTTTTATTATGAAATAAATGTCATAAATATTAAGAACCTGGTTAACAAAATGAGTTATTTACATGCGTCGAGTTTAATCTCAAAATTCATTTTAATTATGTAATATATTTGTAATTAATTTTGGACTTAGTCATAATTTTTTACTGTTTTTATCCACTGTTTACGTTTTGCTATTTTCATGTGGCTATCTGGAAATTTATAAAATTTCACTTTCACATCCATTCCAGGTTTCTGAAGTGATGTATTATTACAGCCACGGATACAGCAATTTTTTCTTAAAGTCGACAAACTTCAAATAATCTCAATATATTTAATTAATAATTATTCAAAAATAAATCACATGTTAAATATTTAACAAGTCCCCCGACTAATTAAGATGATTGCCACTAGTTGGCGCAAAGGTCTAGACGCACGGTCCCTATTTCAAAAAATATAAATTATAGAATTGAAATTGTGTAATTTTGTTTAATGCCTTTGAATGTGAAAGGCTTTTAAAGCAATGCCATCAGACAAATAAAGACAATTTCAAAATTTACCTTTTTCCAAATCTGATTTCTTTTTTCGCATTTGTTTTGAGAAAACGCGCGTCTGAAACGTCGGTAATTAATAAAAATAAATTTTATTTTTAGGCCTATATTCAAATTAATAAGAAATTAAATAACCTGGGAACCTGTAAACGAATATTTCCTATGAAGTTTGAATTCAAACCGTTTGTAAATACAGTCGACTCTTGATAAATCGAAATTCAAAGGTTCACAAGAAAAATTCGAATTATTGTGGTTTTAAATTATAAAGAAATTTTTTTTTATTCTTCAGAATTGTAGACAGCGTTGATAGAGGAATATTGAAATTTTCGGTAATGTCTTTTTTTGCTACCATTTTCCTTTTTTTTCAGTCACAGAAAGGGAGGCGTTCTTCTGCCTTTCACTCAACGTAATAAGCTTAGGGCCGGTTTTTTCATGTTTGGGTAGTTAGTGAAGTGTCTGTTAAAGTGCTTTTTTTTTGTAGTGCAGAAACCCTCTTCATTTTTATTCTTATAGTAAAATACATGACATCCCATCATTTAATTTAAAAAAGAAGTAGATATATTTGTTATTTTTATTTTGATTCAACTTATTTTAACAATAAACTGATGAGATGTGATATATTTTACAATATGCAAAAGGCTAGGTCCACTGGTACCTGAGGCAGCCATTTGCTTTTTATTTGCATAACCGAGCCTCGAGTATATGTATATGTATATATGTTGAATTTTTTGCCAACGTCTCTGTTAAATTAGCTCGAGCCAAAAGTTCTGTTTAAGATTTAGCAAAGGGGTGATATTAGAAACACAAGCCAGGCACCAGCATCCTAACTTCACGTATAAAAATAACAGAGGCATTCTTCAATCTCTCCCTTTTTTTTTTTTTTGTTATTATTCATTTTATGTAAGTCGAGATTATATTTCTAAGATATATGGCAAGGTGTTGAAGATGATTATTTGAATATATTTTAATATCCAAGTTGAAACTTTGTTCGAGGGTTGGCCAACTCCCTCTGGCGAGACGAAGCTAACTTCAGCTTCAACTAAAGCATTTTAAATTTTAAATTTTAGTAAAAAAAATAATTTTTTTAAAATTAATTATTTTAATTTACAATATTCATTTAAATTAATTTCAATTTTTATTTTTAATAATTTTTATGTTATGTCTTTATTAAGTAGAAAACTTCAAAAAAACTCTTAATACTGAAGAGAGTTTATTCCCTGGAAGAGGGTTTCTGCATTGCACACTACCCATAGGTTTTCTTTCTACCCAAACATGAAAAAACCGGCCCTAAAGGGAATTGGGAAGTTAAGCTGGGATGAGAAGAGGTTGACATTACGCAGAAAATGAGAAAAAATACCTAGGAAAGATTCGAATGTTAAAAAGGGTAAGTGGGCTAGTTCGAATTATAGAACGTTCTCGGGCACTCTTGTCCGAAAAAGATTTTGAGTTATCGAGTCTATAGCACTTTTTCGATTTTCCGAAGTTTGAATAATCGAGGTTCGAATTATCGAGAGTCGACTGTTTCCCAAATTATGGTTCTTTCTATCTGTTATATGAATATAATAATTCTCCAGCTATAAAAGTTCCTGTCCTCTGAAGTGGAGGTTAAGCTTTTATTACACGAAGGATGGATTGCTTCACATCCTATAATTTTCAAAATAGGATTAGATCTTTTGTCTAAATGTATACTCTATCTATTGATAGTGAAATGATTACGATATTAAGTGACCAAGGGAAAAATATTTATACAAAGCATACTAAACGGTGACAATTTATTATTTTTTCAAAATGGTTTTATTTTATTTGGTTTTTAAACATATCTAGTCGTTGATAACCTAGGAATATTTAAATATTTCAATAAGCTTTATTACCTTCGTTTTAAATGCAGTTGAAACTCAGGAAACTTGCTTTACCACCCCCACCCCCATTCCCTCTAACGTTTGCCTTTGAAATTTTATTTTTATAGATTAAAATCCTTAGAAAATAAAACGGAACAATCTAACCTAAATGCATAAAATATTTCTATAATTATCTATTTTATTTATTTTTATTTCCATTGGACGGTATAGGTTCACCTATCTAAAATCTCGTTTAGGTGCTGACAGGATAATTTTTAAAATTAAACGCCTATACTGGGCGGAGCTTATTGATATAGGGGAAAAAAGGGTCGTTCGCTCCCTTTCTCCGCCCTTAGGGTTAAGTACAGAAGGAGGATAAAATACGCTGAGCGTCAATAGCTGGGCATACACGGAGAGGTAGAACTGTCGGTTTTGACCGGGGCGGTCCAATCTGTCGGGTCGATCCGCCACGGTTAAAACTTTCGTTATCAATTTGGCTTAAAAAAGTGGAGAGTTTGATCTGTCGGGTTGGACCGGGGCGGACCAATCTGTCGGGTCGATCCGCCACGGTTAAAACCGTCATTATCAATTTCGTTTAAAAAAACGGAGAGTTTGATCTGTCGGGTTGGACCGGGGCGGACCAGTCTGCCGGGCCGGCTAAAACCGCCACGGTTAAAACCACCACGGTTAAAACCGTCATCACTCACAAACGTAAAGGAAAAACCCGCAGATAAACCCGTATAGTTGGCCCGCCACGGGCCAAACTGTACGTGTATGGGCAAAATCTTTGGACCGCGGCAGTTTTAACCGCTGATTTGACCAAATCCGTGGACTTTCGTCTTGACGAAAGTTTTGCCTGCCGACTAGACAGATCAAGTCAAGAATCCATTGGAATTTCCAAGAAAAATGGAAATAGAAAATTATTTAAAAAAAAAAGTAATTAATCCTTTCTTCTCCTTTAAATAAAATCTTTAATTATCTGATTCTGAAGCTGCCAAAATGCGATTTAAGGTCCCCTGAGTCCATTTAAGTAGTTTTGGAATGATGTCTGTGTGTCTGTGTGTATGTCTGTGGTATTTTGCACACATAAACTAGATGTAAAGGTCAAGAACTGAAAAGCTTTTGGTAAACATCGGACCATTAGGGGGCGCTCTAGAAGGAGGGCCAATATTTTTTCTTACATAACCTATAATTTTTTTTGTATATTCAGAAACTAGACTTTCTCCCGAGTAAAATGATATATAATATTTGTATCCTAATTTGCCATGACCTTAAATGATATTTAAAAAAAATAATAATAATAAATTTGTTTTTGTGAATGGTGATTAACTAAAATATTTTCGAACATATTAATAGCTTAATTAATTAATAGGGGGAGGGGTAACTTATTTTCTTTAAATGGTCAAAAAAATAAATTTGTAAAAAAATTTTTCAAGTAACATGTCCTCCCCTACCCCCTCCAAAAATCGCGACTTAAAGAGATGGTCCGGGGCGGTCAAAACTGTCGCTTGTCCACTAACGAAAAGATCAGACCGTGAGTTCGGACCGCAGTCCAATCTGTTAGATTGATGCGTGGCGGTCAAAACTGTCGCTTGCTCACTAACGAAAAGATCAGTCCGTGAGTTTGGACCGCAGTCCAATCTGTTAGATTGATGCGTGGCGGTCAAAACTGGCGCGTGCTCGCCCACTAACGAAAAGATCGGATCGTGAGTTTGGACCGCGGTCAAATCTGTTAGATTGATCCGTGGCGGTCAAAACTGGCGCGTGCTCGCCCACTAACGTAAAGATAAATCCGTGCGTTTGGACCGGCACGGTCAAAACCGACGGTTCTACCTCTCCGTGTATGCCCAGCTAATGAAAACGTAGCATCTTGTTTCTTCTCAAGAAGACCTATTCTCGTCAACATTACTGATACTCTAATTTAAGACACATTTGATATGAAATATCTTATACATTTCTAAGTAAATACAAGTAGGTACAAATCATTTCAAACAATTTAAAAATTAAAGAAAAATATGTGAATTTTCAATTTGGCAAATCAACGTAATTCCGATATGTTAAGCTGGATATTAATTAAAAATTTTGTTTTTATAAGAATTTCAAATAAAATAAGCAGAGAAAAATTAAAATGGAAAGATTATTTTAAAGTTTTAGAAATTTGGTGTTAATAACAAAAATTTCGACATTTTAGTCTTTGTTTTATTTACATTTTAATTATTTATTAAAATGATATAGATTTGTGTTAAATTTACCTAGAAATGTATAAGTTATTTCATATTAAATGTTTCTTAAATTAGAGTATCATTAAGATAGATTAGAATAGGTCTTCTGACGCAGGGGCGTATACAAGGGGGCCCCCGGAATTTCCCAAACACATATACATATATAGGGTATACAGACATCAGCGCAAAAAGATTTTCCGCAGGGTGGAAAACTTTGATTCCGCAAAAGAAAAAATGTTCCGCAAAAGGAAAAAAATTTGTTTCTTAAAAAAAAAAATTTTCCGCAGAAAAATTTTTGAGTTCAGATCCCCCCCCCGAAAAAAATTTCTATATACGCCCCTGTTCTGACGTCCTCAGAAGAAACAAAGTGTAACGTTTTTGTTTTTTTTATTTTTTTGACGCTCCGTGTATTTTATGTAAACGAGTTCGTATTCAGAAACGTTCCTAAGAGGAACTTTAGTTCTACTTACTAAGTATTTAACCCCCGGGGCAGTGCCGTATTATTATAATTTATTTCTGGAAAATATATTTTAAATTTAGTGCCAGTATAATATAATAATGTTGTATATTTTACATATAATATTATATGGCTTTCGAATGGAGGGGGGGGGCGCTAAAAAGGTATTGAGCCCCGGGCGCGAGTTAAGCTCGCTACACCACTGCCCGTGGGCTTGGTAAAAGAGAAGAACAGTCACCAAGATTGTTGCTGTTAAGCAGTGCCAAAAAGGTTGGATGGCCCCGAAAAACAAGCGTGTGGAACGTTCCTCGGCAACCATCGGTATTAATAATATTAAATACTGAACAATCAAACCGTAATGACCTCCACGGTCGAAAAGGATAATTAAAAAAAAAAAAAAAACTTCAGGGATTTATGAATAATATATTTTACAATATTTGACTACTCTTATATACGAGTACCTAATCAAATTTAAAATATAAAATTCATTACAGGCTTTTACGATTGTTGTTAGCATTCTAAAATAAAAATTCCGAGGTCGAAATTTTTGACAATACTTTCTCTATGTAAACTTGGTCTACGAGTCATTCGCCTGCTTCCTTTGTTCTTATGTTATTCGTTATTAATTTCATAACATTACGCATATTTATTCGTTAGATAGAGAGAACGAGAGAGAGAGATAACACTTGGCGAAAATTGTATCGTTTTTATGAACTCATAAATGTGTATTAGTATATAAATTTAAATATTAATTATGAGAGATTTCTTCTAATCATAACATATTCATTTACATGCGTTTCTTAAATATTCAAAACATTATTGCTCTTAAATTTAAGAATTTTTAATCAAAAGCGATGTAATTTATGTGGATGTTTTCATGACTTTTCTTAAAAATTAATGACCTTTACATTTCATATTATTAAATAAATAATTATATAACCAGGTCAGGGAAAATTCAACCTAAAAATTTGTTAGAAATATTTCCAAGAGAGAACGAGGGAGCAAAAAGGTGAATTTATAAAGGTAAATAAAGGATTAAACAAATTTAAAATTTTGGGTATTTGATAAATTAACTTGTAAGAAATAATTAGAAAGCTAGATGTGTGTATGTAAGACTATTAAAGATATATTAATAATAAAATTCCCCATCCCTCCAAGCCCGGAGACTATTAAAAAAAAAAGTGTTCAGTTACTCCTTTGTAACTAACAAGTAAGTAGATTTATCCTATGCAAGGATTTAAAAATTAATGGATAATTATGGGCAGTAGCAGTCATTAAAAAAGACTCTGTATGCTGGTTCTTTCGCTTCTTTAATTTAAAAGCCATCCTCAGTCCTTAGATTAGATAGTCATGGGCGTAACTAGGGGGGTGCCGGGGGAGGCCTCTCCCCCCCCGAAAGCTTCCTGCCCCAAGAAAAATTGAGAAAATATGGGGCTTTCCAGGCCCCCCGGAGGATAGCTGGTCCCATGCCCCCCCCCAGCGAGGATGGTTGGTCCCATGGCCCCCCATCCAAATTCTCTAGTTACGCCCATGTATATTATAGTATAGAAAATTGCACAAAGTTGGTCGGCGATAATGTTTCTTGTTCTTTTATCAATGAAGATGTATAAATATGTATATTCTAAAAATCAATAGTTTTTGACAATGTTTGCACTAGTGAGTATGGTAAATCAATTGAAGATTAAATCATTGATTTACCATACTCACAAGTGCAACCATCGTCAAAAACTATTGATTTTAGAATATACATATTTATACTTCTTCATTGATAAAAGAACAATGTAGGTCTATATGTCAAACATTATCACCGACCAACTTTAAGAATTTTATATAGGCCTATACTACCTAATCTAAGGACTGAGGATGGCTCTTAAATTAAAAGAACCGAAACGTCTCCGAGATTAGAACCAGCATAGTCTTTTTTATTGACTGCTCCTGCCCATAATTATCCATTTATACATCACTACTTTGGAATAGATTTAAATAATCATTTTGTTTAGGTAACAGTTGGCTCTAGTTGAAACATGATAATTTAAAACCATCAATACGAGTTGATATATTTCATGTATTTCATGTATTGAAACATATAACCATTTTTTTTTTAGTTTTAATTTTGCCTAGTTTTTTTTTTAAATTTACATTTAAAAGATAGATACCTAATTTGAACATTTTGTTGAATTTGTTAACATAGAATAGACATACAGTGAGAGAGAAACCTTTGCGTGGCCTATTTAAAAAGGCACAAGGGAATTCCAAACGTGTATTTGCATCAAAATTCCAAGCATAATTTTTTTTTGTTATCGCAATTCTTTGCATGAACTAATACAAAGTGATAGCCTATATGCATTCCAGGCCTAAAAGGGAGTCAAAGATTTGTTAAGCATCGATATTCGCAGAGAGTCCAGGAAGCCCCGAGGATTTTCCCCGCCTTCCTCTATCGGGGCCCCTGCATAAAATTTATTGAAACATGTCCAAAAGGCAACAATATCTTTTGAGAAACCTGCTGGCTTTTTGTGCAGTAATTTTGAGGTTTTTCCTCGACAAAAAAAATTAAATTAATTTGTTTTCTTTAAAATTAACTTGGGCCTTGAAGCCCACAAATTATGAGCAATAAAAAAAAAGTTTCACAAGTAATGTACTCACGTTGTCGTTACGTCGAAAGTCGAAGGAAACTGCAGATCGTCCGTGTTCGTCGAGTGCTGTGACGAATATCCCCTGCTTGACGTCTCGAGGAACGAACCACTCTCGTACGATGTCCTGTACGTCGACGGTGAACCAACCCTGGACGCCGAACTCGTGTTCCTCAGTCCGTTGATTATTTTGGGACCATTCCTGGGCATCATCCACGCCACTACGTTGAATGCGGGCTGTTATTTGGGGCCCATAAACAAGAGATTGTTCATTATCCCACTTTACCAGAGGACGTAATGTCACATTGACCACCGGTCTCTCCGCATAAAGCCACAGAAGCGCTGACATCAGTTGACTAGAATGCCGAACTCTCTCCGGAATTCGGAACAGCTGTAACTCCGGTTTCCGCCCATGCCGAATCTTGACATCTGTAAATTGAAAGAATCTCTTCAGTATGCACAACAAATACAATTTTTTTTTTTTTTTTTTCAATTTAACAATAATCAGTGGGAAAAACAGTCCAAAATCAATGGACTCAAAGAAACAGACAACCAATATGTCCTCCAGGTCTATTTTCTCACTCCCGGACATGGAATCGTATTAGGATTAAAGATGAATAGATTAACTTTAATATTCACCCTATGTGTCAAGTTCTACACAATCTAGATATATAAAAAGAAACAAATTTCAAAGAAGAATTAGTGGCTCTGATAAAACTAAAAAAAAATGTGAAAAGAGCAATGCATAAGCTTATATATTCATCACCTACCGTATTCGTATATTTACCCTTATATATTCTTCATAGTCATGTTAAATAAAAATGAAATTTGTATAGTAATTTTATACGTTTCTTTTAATTTTTTTATGTGTTTTAAAAGGTAAAGTCTTGGAACCGACGCTAATAAATGAAAAAAAAAAAAAAAATGAAATACTTGAGATTGTAAAATGGCAACCATTTCTCCGATCTTTCATATTAAGTATAAGAGTAAAGTGGTCTTCGGAAGATTTCAATAGCAAAATGAGAATATACATTTTAAAGAGCATCTAAAAAATAGTTGATTTATGAGTTTAAAAAAAAAATCGTTCGAGCAAATTTTTAGGAAATCGAAAAAAAAAACTGAAAAAGTGCATCAGTAAAGTACTAGTACTCTTTAGCCAATTTTGTTTAAAAGCTTCACTCTCCAGCGGGGTGTCTAACTTAAATATAAAATTTCAATTATCTAGTTCAATTCCTTCAAGCTTTAAATTGGATACAGACACACACACACACACAGACACACGAGACAGACCATGAGGAGGTAGATTTTTACATGACCCAAATTTTATCCGGTCATGGATGCTTCCGGTAAAAAATACTTGTAAAGTCTAAATATTTTACAGAAGCCGAAAAACTATAAATTAAATAAAAAAGAAGGTCTATTATTATATGCTTTTTTTTTTTTTAATTCGTTTTAAGATCTTTTTCGGCTTCGAAGGCCATTTAGAACCCATCTCTTTTTAATTCTATTGAATGGTATTCAATTGAAGTAAATTTTGTCGCCTGTGACTGGATGCGAACCCTTGACCTTAGGTACCAGAATCTAATGCTCTACCTCTGAGCCTTAGGCCAAGGGCGGATTATATGTTAAATAGAGTAAGAATCAAGAGCGGATACAGGGGGGGGGGTAAAATGTAACCCCCCTTGAGAAAAATATTTTTTTTGGAATAAAATTTTATTTTTAATATAAAATTTTAAAAATTAATAAAATTTGATTTGTATATATTCTGGTAGACAAGTACAGAATGCACCTTCAAATTACCGAAAGTAAGAAAAAATTGGGTGCTGTGCGACCAGTCACGCCAGATTCCCCCCCGAGAAACTTCTCTGGATCCGCTCTTAGTAAGAACATTATAATGAGAATTGATTTGTTACAAAATAATAAGAATTTCAAAATCTCTAACGGTTTCCTACCCGGGATTTAAAAAGCAGGAGAAAAGGGAGGTGTGAAATACGAAACCCGGACTCTTCATCCCTATCTGATTAGTCCAATCACCAAGGATTGAAATTAAGTATTAATATTTTTTTAATTTCTCCTTAAATAAATTTTCCCTGCATTACTCATTAGACAAGGGATTATTGTTTCATAGAAAAGAAAACATTAAGCTGTAACTAAAAAAAAAAAAATACTTTAAATGTTCTAAGAAAGAAATATCAAATAAAAAAATTTAATTATGATAATGTTGAGATTGGGAAAAATTGAATAACATAAATAAATTATCCGAATGATCAGAGTAATAAATAAAAAGGGATATCTAGATGAAAAAAGAATTGCCTGGTTGGTTGGGGCCCCCCCAGGTTAAGAACCCTTGAGCGCGGTATTTGTTTTTTATTCTAGTTGTGTTTCAACTTGGAAGCTATTATCGGATTGTGTTTTTTTTTTTTTGTCTTTGATAAATTGTTTTCAAAAGAGCAGCTAATAATTGCGCGTGGAACCTTGGAAAGCCCATTGCACTTGCGGCTCCTGGGTTGGTCCATTGTGTGTTTGTGACGAAAATGCAGCCAAACTTGGTCGATTTTCGTTTTTTTTTTTTCAGCTCGGAGGCCTTACCTTGAACGTTCAAACGCACGCGTGTTTGTTCCTGACCTTTCCCAAGAGCGCTCAAGGCCGTCAAAACGCATGGCGCACGACGCAAGGCGCATGACGCGCGCACACCACACCACCATCGCCCCAAATTTCATCTTCGCTAATTGAACTTTAACACCCACCTTGTTTATCATCTCTGCCTTCCTCCAGGAAGTGTCGATTAGTAATAATTAAATTTATTAATTATTAATAATAATTACTTGCTCTCTCCATCTTTATTTTCGATAATGGAGTGGGTGATAATCTGGATTATTTATTTCTTTACCGCACTCTGATATGAAAAGATTTTTCTATTTAAAGAAAACAATTGTTGATTTTAACAAAAACGTTCGAATGGTACGTGTACATTGTAGAGTAAAATCTAGCTAGATTCTATTTACTCTAGCTAGACAAATGTAATTGTGTGTGTACACTGGAGTAATTTCATCTCTAGCTAGAGCACCGTACAGTAGAGTGAACCTTAAATCACGAAAACATTTTTGTGGGAAACATTAAAAATCTCTTCAGGACTTCAAGTTACGCTTATAAATCAGGGATGGGCAGGATCGCGATCCTTTTGAATTTAAATCCGAAAATTTAGAATTTTCAGATCTGGATCGAAATTCTTTTTTTGGAGATCTTGGATCTGGATCGAAATGATTTTTGCTCCCTGGATCTAATATCGGATCGCTTCAAAATCCTGGATTTTTGTGATTCTTTTCAAAGGATTGCCAATCCTTTAAAATTTTTTACTTTTTAATAAACGTATATCCTTTTTGTTTCATCCAACTCGTAAAAGTCAACTTTTTGATCGCGAATCTGGATTTGAGGATCGGATTTGATTAGCGGATTGATCGCCCGAGTTTGTCGGATTGCCCGATCGCACAGAGGTTCATTTCCAAATCTAGCTGGACAAAATATATTATTCATATTAATCTGGACACTTTATTAAGTGTACTTTTATTAAATAATTCATAAAGATATTATTATTTTTTTTTATTTTTTAGGATATGATGACTTTTTTGCCACCTGCCTTTTAGGTAGATACAAAAACCATTGGTAACTTTTCTCACACACTCTGTTAGTGACTATCACAGTCTTGTAATCTGAAATTGTTTATTACAGAGCTGTAGACACTATAGTTTCTATTGATGCACTTATCTAAGCTCTTCGAGCGAGTGCCTTGTTCATTGCTTAAATTGCAATAACAATTGAAGTTGGTGGGATATGGTTGAAAAATTTGTTATCTAAACTCTACAATACTCATTCTAATCAAACATTATTTCCAAAAGACGGAGACTAATGGAGAATTTTTGCTTAAAAAAGTAGCACAATTGTTTTAATTATAATTGATGTTTTAACTTAATTTTCTTTTAATGATATTGTTATAATATAATTTTTAAAGTACATAGCATTAGTTTAAAGTTCAAAACAAGAGAATTAACAATAATTGAACAATTTTTGTTGAATGAGCTGCAGAACTGTGAAATTCTTGGACATTTTCTGTTCATATAGACATCACAGAGTAGTTTGCAAGTGGTTCAAACTTATAGCCTACTTTTGGAATTTTGTCCTGCTAGAATCTCATTTTGAACCACTGTGGATCGGTTCGCTAATCCTTTTGCAGCAGCCGGATCGGTTTAGTGGATCAAATTGTCTGAACTGCCCGGATCTGCGGATCGGATCGCTAATCCTTTTTATTTAGGAGTTTGTCGGTATCTGATGCCATTTAGATCCCGAACCTATTTTTTTTTATGATAAATTCAAAATATTTTAATTTCTATTAAGGCCTGATTAATAACATAGATGATTACAAATGGGTATTTCGCTTTCAATTTCTCGCCAAAAATTTTATTTCTCAAAAAAGATATGTCTTAGAATCTTTTTGTATACCTCGGTTTAATTAAGTGTTGAAGAGGCTGCTTTTGGCCGATTTAAGGAAGTTATTTTTTGACGTATAATAATATCCTTCCTGTTCCGAAATGGGAAACTCTTCCGACTTTAGTAACAATTAGAAGAGAAAAGAGAGAAGAGACAAATTTTCCTATTTAATACATATATAAAAATATGATCTTATGTAGATAATAAGATTTTTTCGTCAGTTATTGTATTCAGCAGTCCTTTATAGAACATTGCTATATGAAGGAAGAGGAAGAGAGAAGTTGGCCCAGACCGTGGCTTTGTTTGTAAGATAAGCAAGAACACTCATCTGAAGACCAAGACAACTTCAACATTCTCATGCAAAAGAACGCAACTATTTGGAATCAAGTGAGATTGAGAGAGGGAATTTGGCCAGACCTAATCACATCTCATCATCAACACATTGATATCTGGCCATGTTTTTATATTTAAATCATTTGATTAAAAATTAATCTCTCAGCTAATAAGTTAAAAAACTTAAAGATAGCTTCTGATGTCCATACTCGAAATGGCCTAAAGACCGAAACACGAAACATTTAAACCCTAAAATACTTTTTTTTTTGTCCCACCGAAATGATTTGATAGATTTCTTAGAGTAGCCTATATGTTATTGCATGCTTTAAATAGACTACTTTTTCTCAATTAAAAAAAAAATACAAATTCTTTGCATAAAAAATTAAGTTGTATTATTCTTAGTAAAATAATTATATTAAGAATATTGAGATGATTATCAACGAAAGGAATTTTAAAGAACAAAGGGTGAAAAGAGAAAAAAAAAAAATTTATAAAGCCTTTAAGATTAAATTCAAAGTTTCCTTAAACAAATCATGATCATAGGAAGTGGTTGTCCTTCTTAAAGCAATAAAAAATGAATGATTTTTTTTTTGGACTTTCAAGAAAGGTTATCGGAGATCTTCTTGGGGGTATGTAGTCATTTAAATGATAATTATGTATGTATTCTTATCATTTAAAGAAAATAATTTTTATCGTCAACATTGAATTTAATCGATATTTTGATTGATTTGGTCTAAAAATATCGACTAATTAAAAACTAAACTTGAATCTTAATCTTCAATGAAACAATAAATTTAAATTTAGAATTTAGATAAAATAAAATGAACGACAAATATCTTTGGAAATAGAGAGGCTAATCTTCTTTAACATATTTTGTGAATATGATGGACCCGAGAGTTCAGAGAATTGGTGTTAAGGAGCTGCTGGAGATCCCTGGGTTCGATTCATATCATCATATTTGATCCACCTCAATTACTCACAAAAGATCTCTTGAACTATTTAACGCAAAATTTCTTCTTTTAATTTAGACGGGGATTTTATATTCTTCAAGAGGAAATTTTTTGCCAATCAAATTTTGATAACGATTTCCTCCCTCTCTTTTGGATGAATTGATATGAATTATGGGCCGGGTTTTCCCATTTCAGCCGATTAAGTCTCTCCTATTTCTTGAAAGGGGAGTTTTCTCATCTTTTTACCTTGAAGAAGACTTCAATTTTTGATTTACTGAATTATGCTGATGGTTGATTTTACATGGGAATAAGAATTAGCAGGGGACTTGGGAATCTCCACAGTAGATATGACAAGGGTTCATCTGTTTACAGACCCACAATTAAAGACAAATTAAATTAGCGAAAATAAAGCCCACCATATAAAATAAAAAAATTATCTTTGGATCTAAAAACTTCAAAACTTAGAAGCCAAATCTATTTTATTATTAATCCTACCAAGCTGACGTTTCGGCCTCTCGTCTAGTCTTCAGAGCTGCATATTTCTTATTATATTCATATGTGAAACCAAAAAGTAAAAAACATGTTATTAAAAGTTATACACTTCATATGCATTACATGATGGAGATTAAGGAGCGGAATAAGTATACAGATTATTATGTTATCAGTATTATCAATCCTTTAAAATAATATAACTATTGTTAGTTTATTAGTAGGGCAATGCTAAAGGCTATCATTCGATTGTTAATTTGTTGCTTTCTGCTGAAGAAGAGACCAAAAAATAAGATCTGCCAGTGAGGAAAAATAAATAGATAAATTTATATTTTTAGTTGACGTTTTGGCCTTCCGCAAAATCAAAGAGATGATTGCGTGATGAACTAAAAATAATTTATCTATTATATTTATTTGACCAGAAAAGATCTTATTTGTATGAATCTTCCTCTTTTCGAGTTTATTTCAATATTCAAGTGCTGTTAAGAGTAATAAGTATAGATGATTTCTTCTTACCTAATTTCTCATAAGGTCCGACCCTGTCCCTTGCAGAATTTTTGGAAGACTTTCCTAAAGGATTATGGGAAAAAATCAAGAAAACAAATTAAAGGAATTAGATAAAATAAAACAAATCAAAAATAATAATATAAAATTAAAACAAACAAAAAATAAATAAATAAATGGGATAAATGTTGAATAGGATCCTTAATTAAAATAAGAGAAAGTAAAAAATTCTTTAATCGTTTCAAATTCAAGTCCCTTGAATCTTTAAGATTAAGGTTATCCAAAATGAAAAAATTAATAAGAAAAATTTTGTTGCAAAATGAGAGAAAAAAATGACACAAACATTCAACTTGGATAAAGTTAAGCTAAGAGCATTTTTTCATGAAGATCAAAAGTTCAGTACTTAATTTTGAAGAAAATTTGTAAGTTTCAAAGATTTTGAAGATTAGATTATTCCTATATTCATATTTAAAAAAAAAAATAAATAAATAAATAAGTAAATAAATAATATTAAAGTTTTAAAATTAAAATTAAAAAATCTGGCGCGAGTCTAGAATACGGCCATTGATTTTTTTACTATATTAGTAAACATTTTAGGGTTTCTTTCTTTATATAAACTCTTTATTAGCCTAAATAAGAGCGCGAAAAGCCAATTTGGGCCAAATATCTCTAAAAATAACAAAAATATAGAAGAAATATGAGATGAAATAACCTATAAGAAAGGTATTATACCTTACCATTTCGTATATTTTTCTTTCTCGGTTATATTTTCAATCCTAAAAATCTTGTAGAATGTAATTATAATGGAAATTAATCAAATATTTTGCATGTGCAGACTTTTTTTTGTCAACAGAGAAAGTTTTCTAGTGCGGGCTTCGGCTCGGTTAGAACGGTCCAAAAACTAACCGAGCCGAAGCCAAGAGTTTTTTTTTTTTAACCAGCTGAACCTTAACTGGACCGATCCCGGCAAAGTCGGGACCCCTTGTTTTGTGTTTTTAGATGATAAATACAATTGATGAAGAAAAAACACGAAAAAGTAATTTAAAATACCTTTTTTATAGGTTAAAGTCATTTTCATATTTCTTTCGTTATTTTTAGAGATATTTGGTCCAAATTGACTTTCGGCGCTCTTAATACAATCTTATTAAAATTAAATCTCTAATAAAAAGAATGGATAAAGAAAGAAATCTTAAAAACTTTACTAACATATTAATAATCAAAGCTTGCAGCTACTCTCATCGGACCAAGGTGGAGTTAGGTTATCAGAGAAAATTAAAATTTTTTTATAATTTTAACTTTTTTTATTATATCTTTTTTAGGTCAAGTTACTAACATATTAAAAAAAAAAAATTGGCCGTATTCTAGACATTAGCCAAAAATGTTTCAGTTCAGAGAGATTATTAGAAATAAAAGATATCTTTTTGTCTTAACTTAAATAGTGGTTTATTCTAGCAAATAATAATACAAAAGTGGGTTATTAATAAAATAAACCACGATTTAAGCCAAAAATGTCTTTTATTTGTAATAACAATAATCGTGAAAGATCAATTAATAAAAATTTAGAGAGATTAGTCCAACTTGGAATGTTAAGATGACAATATTTTATTAAAAGATATTTTCTATCTGTTTAAATAAGGGAGGGGGGAGAGAGGAAATTACTCGACTAAACTACCCTAAAATCTTCTGGCTAAAGACTGCTGGTCCAGGCCATATGCACTTTTAAACAATTTATGCTGTGGGGACCATGGGAGGCCTGGAAGGCCACATATTGTCTCAATTTTTCTTGGGGCTGGGAGCCTTTTGGGGAGGGGAGGGGGCCCAGGACCCTCCTAGTTACGCCCATGATTTGAACGGACACCTATTGGTTTTTAAGATGATGAAATTTGACTCTACTTTAATCTCTCAGTCAGTGGGAATTTCAAACATAAAGTAGGTCTACACAAATTCAGTTACCAAGTTAAAAATGTGTATATCAAGTTCTTAATAAAATAGTCAAATAATGAATTAATCAAAAAAGAAATTGAGGGGAAAGGTGGGGGATGGGGGGGAAGGGGTCGGAAGAGAAAGTGGGCCACAGATTGGTCAGAAGAGCCAATGATTTAAATGGCAAAAACATGGTTTCAAAATTATCTCATATTTGGAATTTCATATAGAATCAAAAAATACAAATTTCATAAGAATTGGAAAAAAATAGCGAAAAAGTAAAGGGGTTGAATCGAAAACATAAATCATAGGAAATTAACATTGTTCTATGGAAGATAAGGGGAAAGGGAATTTAAAAAGAGAGAGAGAGAGAAATGTTGAAGGGAGAGTATTATATGTGAAACATAAAAAAAAAAATAAATGGGATTAATATTGATTTTACTAATAAAAAGAAAAAGAAAGAACATTCCAGAAGAACAAGAGAAAGGGCTCAGAAGATTCAACGAAAATGAGAATTTTAAAGAGATCTAAAAATAGTATTTGAATTTTAAAATCTTGGAGGGAATTTTGAGAATCGAAAAAAAAAGATCAGAAAGTAGTTGGCGATTTTGTCAAAATTATTTTGAGACTCAAAGGCTAGTAATATAAACAACAAACCCCCCCCCCCCCCCACACAAATTTGGACTTTTTTGGACAGGGGCCTCAAACATTTCATCAAAATCTCGACATCGAATTTTTGCATGATCGATATTTCCTTATATATTAACATATATAGAGGTAAGAGAAAGTAAAAAACCTTATATTATTTTGCCGACGTTTCGGGAACCTCTCCTTATTCAAAAATAAATTGAGAAATAAAATTAATATTTCGCTCCTATCATCTGAAGCGAGAGTCTGACATAATATTTGTATTATATGATATAAACTAAACTAAAAAATCTCTTCTCGGCCTTCTCTTATATTGTGAATGATTATAACTATAACAAGAGTGGAATAGGAAACGGAAATGTATACCATATGCTTTAAATCAGGGGGCAGGTTCAGCCAAATAAAAGCCTTTATCGACGCTCTCAGTAGAAAAGTGTCTAACTCCACTTATTTTCGAAAATCATTTTTTGTATTTTCTGTTGCAAAATATCATTCTCCTTATGCCCTGAACTGGGTGAGAGCGCAAATTCATATTCTTCAGTTCGAAAAGTGTTTAACAGTGGCTCTAACAATGACTATGAAATGTTTTTTAGCTCTCCGAAAAATAAACAAAAATCGAGTTAGGCACTTTGCTAATTAGAACGTCGATATGCGCTTCCCGACTCCGATGACGTTTCGAGATATATTTAATATCTCATCATCAGTTGTTGAAAAACACCGTATCGAATATATAGCATAAAGGTGATCAAGGAATTGAAACACCCTAATATATATAAAGAGAAAACTATTGGATTCATGTCAAAAATTCGAGCTTTTGACGTTTTGTAGTCCTCTGAGTCTCAAAAAAGTAGGTCCCGTAAAATGCTCTCTATTTGTATATTCAAAAATAGTATGAAGGAAATGAATTAAGAGGTTGATGAAAACAAGCTTTGAAATAAAATCGGCCAAAGTGTACTAGTGATGTACTTTTTCGATTTTTACTTTTCTCTTACCTCTATATATATGTTAATATATATAGAGAGAGAAAGTATTGGATTCATGTCAAAAATTCGATGTCGAGATTTTGATGAATATACACGTTTTGAGGTCCCCTGAATCTAAAAATCTGGTGTGACTGGGCACAGCACACAACTTTCTCTTACCTTCGGTAATCGAAAGTTGTGTACTGTGCTTGTCACACCAGATTTTTTGTGTCGACATGTATTTAGTTTCCGACAGTAGGTACAATTGAATTGCAAGATGTAAAATTTATAAGTATGGCAATATATTTATATTTTGTTACCATGGCAACCATTTCTCCTATCTTTTCTATGGAGTACAAGAGTAAAGTGGTCTTCAGAAGATTTCAATCACAAAATGAGAATATACATTTTATAGAGAATCTAAAAAATAATTGATTTTTGAATTTTAAAAAAATCGTTGGAGCAAATTTTGAGAAAATCGAAAAAAAACTGAAAAAGTGAATCAGTAAAGTGCTAGTACTTTTTGGTCGATTTTGTTCAAAAGCTTCGTGTCACGTCCCATGGGGGTGCCTAACTTAAATATACAATTTCAACCTCCAGCTCTTTTTCGTTCTTGAGATATTTTGTTCACAGACACACAGACAACACACACACACACACACAGACAGACCATGTCGCGAAAACCACTTTTTTGGATTCAGGGGACCTCAAAACGTGAAGATCCATCAAAATCTCGACATCGAATTTTTGACATGAATCCAATACTTTCTCTCTATATATATATTACATATATACATAGGTAAGAGAAAGTAAAAAGTGGTTTTGCGACATGGTCTGTCTGTGTGTCTGTGAACAAAATATCTCAAGAACGAAGAGCTAGGAGGTTGAAATTGTATATTTAAGTTAGGCGACCAAAGAGTACTAGTACTTTACTGATGTACTTTTTCAGTTTTTTTCGATTTTCTCAAAATTCGCTCCAACGATTTTGTTTTTAAATTCAAAAATCAATTATTTTTTAGATGCTCTTTAAGAATGTATATTCTCATTTTGTGATTGAAATCTTCTGAATACCACTTTACCTTGTTCTTCACAGGAAAGATAGGAATTTCTCCTATGGTTGCTATGGTAACAAAATTTAAATATTTTCCCAAACTTATAAATTTTACATCTTGAATTCAAATGTACCCTACTGTGGTAACTAAATGTATCTCAACACAAAAAATCTGGTGTGACAAGCACAGAACACAACTTTCGATTACCGAAATGTTTTTTAAAATACCCAGTATATATTTTCATTTTGCCCTCAAATGTTTGGAGCCCTCTTTACCCTTTTTTTAATTCATTAAGGTCTTTTTCGGCAACAAAGGTCATTTAGACCCCGTCTCTATTTCAATTGAATTGCTAGCAAATTGAATTAAATTGTCGCATGAAACGGGATGCGAATTCGCAACCCTTGGCAGAAATGGCCAGCACGCTAACCACTACACCAAGGCCCGAGAGCCCACTTTACTCTTGTAATTCAGAGGAAAGATAGGAGAAGCAGTTGCCATAGTAACAAAATATATTTGTATATATTATGTACTACCGGCAACTAAATATTTGGTGTGACTAGTCGAGATCTTTTATTTACGGAGAAAGTTGTGTGCTGTGCGACCAGACACACCAGGTTTTTCATTTTAAATTCTTCCTTGGCATGTTTTTTATTTTTTTTAACGCTTTTTATTATTTCACGGATTCTTGTTAACCCAACGAAGACACCTGATTGTTTCTAGTTAAAAAAGAAACGAGAAAGCTTAGGCATCTCTCGGTACCGCATCCCATGTATCCCTTTCATTGTCTTCTAATAGAAATTCAGTCCTTCCAGTCTTTTTTTTTTTTGAATTTCGCAGTGAGTCCTTTGAACTCCATTGGAGGCAAACAAACAAGTTCGACAGGCTTCAATCAATGAGGTTGACTTTTTTCAAGACAATCAGCCTTAAAGGCATCCGAAAGCCCTTTATGGAGTTATTGCTTACCATATGAAATCCTTTAAGATAAACTGCATTGTAAATTTACATAATTAATATTCCATGGCTATAAATCAAAATTTATTATGATGTAAAATCATTTCCAAGATAATTAAAAACATTAATAGAACAGTTAGGTCTAATTATAATCACAAGGTTGTTCTCGCTAGATTCATTTCGTAATAATGATAATAAAATTTTACAATATTATAAAGTGAACTAGTTATTTTAATAAAATTAATTACAATATTATTAAAACGTGTATTGTATAATAATAAACAAAATAGATGAAGTTCAAGGTTATGATTATGAATTCAATGTCAGGGAGGGAGGGGGAGCGGAGCGCATAGAAGTCGCGCCGCATTCGAGATTTTTGATTAGATTTCATAAATAAATTTTATTATTAATTATAATAATATCATTGGTTTATATTTCTTGAAAAAGAACAAATTATTGGGATTTTAAAAATGCTCTTGTAAATGGGTCAAAAAATAATAATCAAAAAAGATAAATATTTTCATCTTTTTTGACTCTAAAAATAAAATAAAGTCGATTTAATCATTGCGTGACTTAAAAACACGTGTAGAAAAAAAATTTTTTTTTTTAAACTTTAATTAAGAATAAATATTTGCAAATCAATTAAGTAAAAAAATTTATTTAATTTGGAAAAGATTTATAAACTTTTACATTCATCCAAATTCTTGGGAAGTTTTCTTTTAAATAGAGGTTCTTTAAGGGCCGGTTGCTTCAATTCTAATCAATTAGAAAACTTATCCGACCGATTGCAAATCATCGGTATAGTAAACAAGAACATGCTTAGCATTCGAGTTAAAAAAAAAATAAGTTTTTTCACACATATTAGATATAAGGGGAGTTTGTGAAGTTAGCAACTTAATAAGGGCATCATAATTATAAAACTACCGCGCCGCCGCCTTCGGCGGCTTCCTGCCGGGCTACGCCCCCTGGACCCCGCCGGGGACCCTCGCCTTTTCTAATTATGAAAGAAATTATTATTACTAACAACTAAGTATTCCAGTCCAGTGCCTGCTGAGGATTTGTTTACCTTCATAGAATACACAACTGCAAAGAATACTTAAATATTTCTCTATACATTTCCTATGGGAGAAATCGTAATCTTTAAGAATTAATAACTCAAAAGTTATAGGAATTTTGGGACCCGAGTATTTTTCGGGACCTCTCTATAACGTCCCTATAAGATCCAAAATTGTTTCAAAATTCCAACGGGAAGTTGGTCAAACAGAGGTGAAGAGGACAGACAGACAGACGGACACACCGCTATTATATATATATAGATTAAAATAATTAATTTAAGCAAAATTTAAAAATTTTCAAAAAATAAATAATCAAGGCTTGTGTTTAATTCACCCCCGAACTTTGGGGGACTCGGAAGCCATGGTCAACTTATCCGAGGGATAGCTAGTTAATAAAAAGTGAAGCAACCGGTCCAAAAGCACTCTTATAGCAGAGCTGCGACTCAGCTTTAAACTCTTTTATAACCCCTTCTAATAGCACATCCTAGATAAAGAGATGTGATATGTTCTTAATTCAACGGATAATGGTACATATTGAGGACCGAAACTCCCTGGGAGAAAGGACGTACTTCGTTCGTGTATAATGCTAAATAGTTTGTTATAAAAATAAATCTAGCTTTTAACAGGTGTATGAATCATAATATTGTAAAGAATAAAGAAAAGTGAGATCTTTTAACCCCTGCGATCTTAGGCAACTAGACAGCTCGCTTGGCTCTCCTTTGGATTTATTTCTTAGCCCAGAAAGGAGAATGGGATGGAAAAGGCACTCGAAAAGTCGATTTTCGATTTTGGAATCGACTTGATATTTCCCGATTCTCGGAATCGATTAATCATTTCTGAAAGTCGACTTTTCGACTTTCAAGCTCTTTCGATTTTTGATTGAGTAGAGATTTAGATTTTGAAAACGAGGGAAAATATTTAGAAATAAAAATATTGAGGGCAATGACGCTTTGATTAGAGAGAAATTACTTCATAATTATCATTTATAGTGCGCCCTTGGCCGTCACCGAGATTGCAAAGGTCAAGCAAGGCCGGCCAGACCGAATAGACGAGGGAATATCCTATTGCAAGCAAACAGAAAGCCGAGTTTTAATTCTTATAAATAATTTTAATCATAAAGGGTCTTTTAGAGTTAGATTTTTTGATGGGTCATTCTCAATTTTGAAAAGTGAATAAATAGTTGGTAATTCACACACAATACAAGAGATCAAGTAAGCAAACATATGTATATGTATTTGTTTTTTTTTTTTTTTTTTTTATAAAAAACATTCACACTTTTTCTCATTCACACTCACACACACATTCACATAGTCTTTTCGGCAACTTAGGCCATATAAGACTTTGAAGATAACCGTTGTAATATAATATTATCTATTGTCGGTTCAGGCATTTCTATTTAAGCCAAATCCAAATATCCAAATGGCTTAAATAAAATCATCAGACTGCCTGGGCCCGAACCCGCGACGTTTGGTATAGGAGGTAGGTACGCTACCTACTACGCCACATACGTATGTTATTTGTGAAAGAGAGGTTTGGCGTGTTTACAAAATAATCGAACAGTACATATATAGAGATTGTTGATAATATGAAAAATGCACAAATTTATTTTTTTGCAATCAAAGGCCCATACAAGGAAATTTTTGATTTCGGAGTTGAAGAAATGCAACTGACAAGTCTTGCCATATTTAATTGAGGCTAGATCCGGACAGATGATTTTCGGAGGGTCTGGGATTTATGAAAAACTTTTGAAAATTAGGCACTGAAATCTGCATTTTTAGCTATCCTGAAACCAGGCGTAACTAGGGGAGTTCCGGGGGAGGGGAGTCATTTCCATTTGGTTTGTTTCCTTTTTTCTGTTGTTAACAAACTGCATGGATCATCCAAAGGGAACTGCTGAAGTTTATTATCAATAAACTACATATTAATATAAAAAATTATTTTTTAAATTAATCGCAAAAATTCCCTTTCAGAATTTTGAATCATCTCGTGCTCTTTGAACTTAGTCATCGACATCTTGGTCCCACATCGAGAGGTGGCCAAGAATAAAAAATTAATACTAACTATGTAACAGTGCAAAAGCTTAAAAGGTTAATCGAAATTCAAAGTTTGTTCAAATACAAAACAATTTTGAAATTTTTGTTTCAGATCATTGAAATAATATCACATAAAACTACAGTGTTGTTGGGAAGTGTGGTAACATTATCTTGTTACATAATGTGAAAACTTAGAATTTGTATCTGAATTTTATCTGAAGAAGATCACAGAATGATTGGTCAAAATTTAAAACAAACCACAATTGTGAATTTTGAAAGGCAGTGGCGTAACCAAGATTTGACCCTGAATAGAGAGAGAGGGGGGGGGGGGGAGTTATTAATTTTTTGAAAGAGACTCTCGTATTTGGTATTAAGCAAGATTCATAGGGGAAATTATATTTAAAACAAATGAAACCATTTTTTTTAATTTGAAAAGACAATAAAGTTTTGAAGGCTAACAAATTACATCTCAGTCGGCGGCCTCAGAGAATAATTTTGCTCTTTCCTAGGAGTTTAACATCCTAAACTCCCCCACCCCTGATTACGCCACTCTTGAAAGGACAGGGAATTGAATAACAGTTAAACAGAAAATTTTATTTACTTATAACATAATTCTAAATGTTTTCTCGTCTTATATGGAAAAATATTAAGTGATGTTTGATAAGAAATAAAAGTCCTAAAAAGTATTTAAATAAGAAAACCTTGGATAGGATGGAGATCCCGGGTACGACTCCCAAGATCCGTATTCGTATTTCAAATATTAACATTTAACGAAATGAATAAGTCTTGAGTCTATTTGTATAAAAAATATGGTGTGACTGGTCGCACCAGATTTTTTGTGTCGAGATATATTTAGTTTCCGATAGCACCTTAGTTTCAAACTTGCATTTTAAATGTTGACTGCTTCAAATAAACTATGGTTATTTTTCAAAATTTTAATCTCATATTTGGACATTTTATACACAATAGAGAATCCTAAATAAAAACTAAAAAATTTCATAGGAATTGGAAAAAAAAATTTTAAATTCGTGAAAAGTTCCCCCTTTTGAATCAAAATTAACATGTAAATCCCCATAGGGATTTAACATAGGCTCTGTGGAAGGAAGAGCCGGAAAATGAATTGGAAAAATCTGAAATACTACATCATTAAATGTGCTTCAAACACTTTTAAGGACAAAATGAGAATATACATTTTAAAGAGGATCTAAAAATAATTGATTTGTGATTTTAATCATTTGAGTGTGAGTGTGAATGCAAAAAAAGTGTGAGTGTTGGGAAAAAAAAAATCATTAGAGTCAATTTTGAGAAATTCGAAAAACTGAAAAAGTACTTCAGTAAAGTGCTAGTACTTTTTGGCCTATTTTGTTCAATAGCTTACCATATTTTGAATGCCTGGGACTTAAATATAAAATTTCAATCGCGTAGCTCAATTCCTTCATGCTTAAAATCGTTATATACAGACAGACCAATTTGAGGGACCCACTTTTTTGAACTCAAAACATATCTACCCATCAAAATCTCGAAATCGAATTTTTGACATGATCGCAATACTTTTTCTCTACATATTACTGTAAAATCTAAAATGTTTATATGAATAACTGAGAAAATAATATTTTTTTACTCTGCTAATGCAAGCCTAGCCACCTGAATGAAGCCCTTGCATGTAAAATGAAATGAAATATTTTCAGGTTAGTTGGCGAGCATTGTCGGTAAAGTCGAAAGTTTGAGAAATCGCAAGTCGAAGCTCCAGAGTTGCCTCCCCCATGATAAACCGGTTCGCTTGACAAAGGCTCACTACGTAGCAATGTCTTGCGAATTTTAAATATTTAATTAAAAACATTGCAACGTGAATTGTATTTAATGTTCATTTTTATTGCTTGGACTGCATTTCTTAACGAAAGTTAATTTAAATTTTTTGAATGAATGTTTCTCCGTACTATTTATTTACTAATGGCATTTTAACAGATGCAAAATAACAGGTTGGCAGCGTCCTGCGAATTACTCAATTCCTTAAAGATAATGTTTATTAATGAGTAAAGAGTAGTAATTTCGAGTACGTTTGAATAATATTACGCCAGGCGAAACGAGGAAATAATTGATCAGAAATGAATAAACTTCTAATTATTCGCTATCTTGATGGTGTTTATTTAAATGAGATGTGTTAATCAATAAAATACTATTTAAAATATATAAATATTATTTATGTTTGTTTACAAAGTTCCAGTATCTTAATTTCATTATCATCCGCTTAAAATAAATAAATTTATCTATGCAGTGCCAGTGTACCCCGTAAATTATTCTTTTTATAAAAACTCAACTCAATTAAATTATCAGTATAAAGCATATAAAATTTACAAAAACAATTACATTTGTGCCATATCAGTATATCGCCCAAAAATAGTCTATTTTGGCATCTGAAACCGCCCAAGTTTAAAAGATTAAACTTGGTCTATTAATTAGGAATCAATATAATTAAAATAAAGTTACCCTTCAGGACGGGAAGTTAGACCTCTACCTTTGTTTTAGATTTTATTTATTTCTATAAATTTTTTACTTTCTCTTACCTATGTATATATGTAATATATATATAGAGAGAAAGTATTGGATTCATGTCAAAAATTCGATGTCGAGATTTTGATGGATCTTCACGTTTTGAGGTCCCCTGAATCCAAAAAAGTGGTTTTCGCGACATGGTCTGTCTGTGTGTGTGTGTGTGTGTGTGTGTGTGTGTGTTCAATTTTAAGCATGAAGGAATTGGAGCTATGAGGCTGAAATTTTATATTTAAGTTAAACACCCCCGGGACCGGAAAAATAAGCTTTTAATCAAAATCGGCCAAAGAGTACTAGTACTTTACTGATGTACTTTTTCAGTTTTTTTCGATTTTCTCAAAATTCGCTCTAACGATTTTGATTAAAATTCAAAAATCAATTATTTTTTAGATGCTCTTTCAAATGTATATTCTCGTTTTGCCCTCAAAATTGTTTGAAGCCCACTTTACTCTTGTGCTTCATAGGAAAGATAGGAGAAATGGTTGCCATGGTTACAAAATATAAATATTTTCCCATACTTATAAATTTTACATCTGAATTCAAATATTCCCTACTGCCGGGAACTAAATACATGTCGACACAAAAAATCTGGTGTGACAAGCACAGTACACAACTTTCGATTACCGAAGGTAAGAGAAAGTTGTGTGATGTGCGCCAGTCACACCAGATTTTTTAAATAGAAGTTTCTTAGAGAGTAAATTAACTATTCATGCAAGAACAGCCAATTAATCATAATAATTTTATTATATAAGGTGTCCTGCAATAAATCTACAAAGTCTATGAGATGCCCTTGGGTCACAGCACAGTGGTAGAGTATCCGACTCTTGTGCTAAGGGTCTGGAGTTCACATCCCGTCTCATGCGACAAAAATTAATTGGCTTGAACCATTTTTTCTCAAAATTCACTTTAACGATTTTGATTATAATTCATGAATCAATTATTTTTAACATCCTCTTTAAAATGTATATTCTCATTTTGTCCTCAAAATTGTTTTAATTTTTTTATTTATTTAAGGTCTTTTTCGGCAACGGAGGTCATTTAGACCCCGACTCAATTTTTATTTCAATTTATTGGTTGCCAATTAAATTGAAATAAATTGTCGCATAAGACGTAAAATTAGTTATATAGACGAGGTGAAGAGGGAATGGCGCGTTCAAGAAGAGGAGGGTAAATGATTAAAATTATCAGGGAAGGGTTGTCAAATTTTTTTCTTTAAATATTTTATTGGGCCTGGAGATGGTCTTGATAGAGGACATCTTCAGGGCCCAATAAGTGTCAAGAAAGTATATATATTTTGCATTAGGCAAGATTCTCCTGGGTGAGTCGAGTAAATACAAGTCTCTCGATACTTTTCTTTTCGATGCCAAGTAATTTTGGAATCGATACTTTGGATTCGAGTACCAAGTAAGTATCGGTCAAAAATACTCGTATCGATACTCGGTCTGCGTACGGATGATTAGTTAGGCCGGAAGAACATTTACGTACATTTGTTCTTTTTACAATAGAAATAAGTGGAATGGTTTGTACTGCTGTATTTTAATTTTAATTAAAGGAGTGTTTAATAGGGAAACATCTTGAAAAATTATTATTTTTGGGTAGTAGGTACCTCTAAAACTGAATTTTTTCTTAGTCGTAATTTTTTCTCTTTTTTTCAAGATCGTGATGTTTAATGCCTGTGGAGATTTAATCAAGATCCGCAGGGATTGAACAGGAGATTAAATAAAAAAATTTTATTTAATTTCTATTCGCCGATTTTCGGTCGCCAATCACGACCTTCATCAGGGCAAATATTGTCAATTATACACGATCTTCGATATTTTAATATTCATTGCAATTAAATATACAATTTCTTTTTACTTTGATATGTACAAAAATATTATCATTGCTACTCGGAGGTCTCCGATGATGAAGGTCGGATTGGGACGAAACGTCAGCAAATAGAAATTAAATAAAAGATTTTATTTAATCTCCTGGTGCAAAAGATCCTGCGAATCTTGATAATATCCGTACTTTCTGCTGTTTTTGCTTATCTTTAATTGTATGAAAAAATTGACCGATACGGAAGTATCGATACTTTTCAATCGATACGAGTAGGTACTCGATACTTTGCGACCAATACTGTATCGAGTAAAAGTATCGATCTCAGAGGTATCGTTTCATCCCTACTCTCACCTGATGAACATCATTACACATATCTGCCTAATGGAAAATATATATACTTTCTTGACACTGATTGGGCTCCTGAAGATGGCCTCTATCGAGGCCGAAACGTCGGTCCATTAAAATATATAAAGAAAAAAATTTGACTGTCAGTCTTTGCTTTCGCAGTCCTTCCTTGATAGTTACAACTCAACAGCAACAACTACAAGATTAAAATTATAATAGCCCTATCCTTGTTTTTTGTCGAAAGGAGGGGGGATCTTCTGTTCGTCCATTCCCCCTCTCTAAGACCGCTAGAGAATCTAAAGATGATTTGTACCCCAAAACTCAAAGTAAAATTAAGAAGAAATCTTTAGTAAAAGAGAGCGAATGATGCAAAATTCCCAATGTTAAGAGACACCCACTCGCTCCCAAGTCCTTAATAATTCTATTTTAAGTATATTTAATAGCATAAATAAATAAATAGGACTTAAAAATAATCGGAATGGAATTCTTTCAAAATTTTCAATATATTGATGTCATTTGGGTTCAAATATTACAATGAACCTCATTAACATCGGGAGTAAGAACTAAAATTAGACTTTCCAATCAACGGCAGCCTATTGGCCAAAGAGGAGAAAATTTTTTATGATTGAATCATGAATCATTTTCTATGATTAAAAAAAAAGCCTTCAATCCAAAATGAAGTCTTATTTTTTGCTTTCATTATTTGCATCGGCCAAAGGGAATTAAGAAAAAATGTCGGTTTTTAAAACAAGTTGCATATAATTAGGGTGTCCAATGAGTTAAAAAAAATGCGCCTCAAGGCTGCTGGTCTGATCATTTTTTGGGGAGAGATGCAGTCAGGTTCTAGTTTCTAAATTTATTTCGTAGCTGCAAGAATTTTTATCTCAATTAATTTCATATAAATTTAAACAAGAAGTGATTGATTGTTTATAAAAATATATGCCAAAATTAATTGCTTTAGATAAGTTGTTGCAGTTTTGAAATTAAATGTTTTGATAATATTTATCAGGTTTGAAAAGATGAATGGAATGTTTATATTAGCTTTGTAAATAAATACAAATTAAAGTAAAGATAACTTTCAATTTTGGCAAAATATGACCTATTTGAGATTATTTTTCTAAAATTGCATTTATGCTTCCTCTCAAGATTATTAATATAAAAAAAAAAATATTTTAAATTCCTATTGACCTACTTTATAATTGACGGGGTCGGCCGCAGATAGCTAACCCACAATTATGACAAATCCGACTTTTCAGCACCATCAATTCAGCAAAGGTCCGTACTCGTTGTATAATTTGTTTCTCAGCCTGTTATTGCCATTAGAGTGCCCTGACAGTAGCAGCATCGTCTTACTTCTAGCTGACAGTTTAGACTTTTAGGTGCAAATCCCCTGGTGACAAGTTTCATATACGATAAGGAGAAAAAAACCAGCTTCTGTTTTCTCTCTCACTACTTCAATTTATTGCAAATATTTCGGCTCCTATACAGAGGCCATCCTCAGTGCATATATGAATTTTATGTGAGAGATTGTCAATTTAGTAAAAATATATCTGAGAACAATTGAGCGCATGAGCTTCGTGCCTGGACGTTCTATGCCAGTATATGATCATATATGATCATATACTGGCATAGAACGTCCAGGCAATCTCTCTCATAAAATTCATATATGCACTGAGGATGGCCTCTGTATAGGAGCCGAAATATTTGCAATAAATTGAAGTAGTGAGAGAGAAAACAGAAGCTGGTTTTTTTCTCCTTATCATTCTCATCCACGATTCCCAGTAGATGTGGACGATAACACTAATGAAAATCCTGACTATTCTTTGACCGGTAATGACCCTAAATTTGTTAATAATGACTCAGATTATGACCTAAACTAACCTCAGCATATTTAATTTACCTTTCAACATAATGCTATCCCACAAATTTGAGGGACATATTTTAGTAAAAAAATTTTATAGGCTTTAAAAAAAAAAATAATTTTTTTTTAAATATTTTTTTTTCTCATTTATTTAGAAGTGTACAATAAAGGTGAAGGAACTTTTTTCGTCAGTAATAGTTATATTTAAAATGAATAGATCTTTCCAAAGTTTAAAAGTGAAATATCCTCTTTGTGGGTTAGCACTATCTATCAGCGCCCGACCCCTTCAATTCTATTGGACTGTAAAGAATTAATTGTTATATATAGGCCCTACACGTAGGTTGATGAAGAGCATAGTATTTTTTATCAAGGATTCTTCTTTCGCGATGAAGTTGTAGGCAAATATCGGAAACGTTGTAGCAGTGAATGCCAATGAGATCAATTAAGCGTAGTGGTGTCCTTGGAGGACGTGAAGTGGTGACCTTGTGTCCTGTGGCCTGTGGCCATTCCACCCTGTATGAGCTGAGTTCTCCACTCCACGTGGTCAGGTTTGATCACGCAACGCAAACTGTTTCACCATCCCTCACCTGGGGCCAATGTCCTCCCTTCGTGTTCCTCTCAGGGTATTCCAATTGGATTGGTGACCATTCTTCTCAAAGGACCTTGGATGCTCTGACATTCCTCATCTTGTTTTACTCCCAAATAAAGGAGACCATAAACTCGTGATTTCCTTCTTTGCTCTTTTTATTATTAATTTTTATTTTATTTATTTGACATTCAACTATAAATGGCCATTTACTTTTATGTAGCCTATATTTAAAACATGTTTAATTTTTCTTATTTTAACTTTTTAAATTATCGATCATAACATTTTTTTTTTTCTTTAGCCTTTGAGACCATTTAGACCTTTAAATGTACAAATCATCCTAAGATTCATTTATTAATAGACAAATAAGTATTTACGGAAACCCGCCTCAGTATTCTTCCCTTGAAAGTTACCACAACGTGTTAGTTCTGACACTAATGCCTGAAGAGAGATATTTTAAATCAATGTTTATTTATATCAGAGTAAAAGGAGCAGGAGCAGCCAAAAAATATAAAGACCCCGATTTCACAAATTATCGAGAGGTTTCGTGAAAATTTTCATTCAAAAGTGTTTAGGAGCCGGAGTTGGTCATTTGGGCAAAATCATTCTCACTGAATAAGTAAGATGGAACAACTCGCCCATACATAATATGCTTGTATTGTGTCCATAAGATCTACTCCGAGACCTAAGCAATTTTGAAGGTCTGATGATGGGATAATAAAATTTTACCGAAACGTTTCTCACATGTGTGAAAATAGGAGGCTTTATATTTTTTGGCTGTTCTTTTCCCTTTTCCTGTTGAGAAATATTCTTATTTAATTATTTGTGATTTTATAGGGGGTCGGACTGATTCAGTCAGATTGACATTCTGACTGATCGTGTAAGGGCTGCTTAAAAGAAGTTTGTTTTTTTATTTTATCGGCTGTTGGGTTACCCCATTCCCCTATAAGTATAGCCTACATACAAACATAAAAGAAGTTGTAAATATAATTTATATTGTAATTATAAAATAGAACTAGAATATGGTATAGGAGAAGCAAGCTTGTGAATGTTATAATATTAATATATGAAATTTTTTAAAATACAATTATTTTGCACTTGATTTTAAGAGCCTAGAATTTTACCTGGCCTTTATATATGAGAGAAGAATCCAGAGCTATTTTGCAATTCAGTCTAATCGGCATCATGCTTTTCTTTGCGGAAAACCGCACTCGATTTAAGTTTAGTTTATAAAGACCAGAAAAATCTCGGAGAGAAAAGGCCGAAATAAAAGCTGGTAGTCATCTCACTCTGTCTACGAAAAATTTTCTAACAAGTCTAGTAATTACGTAGATGTAAATATTCACTATCAAACTCGTTGGTAATAATATTTTGTTTAATTATATTAATGATTATTAGTATTTTTTATGTTTATTAAATATGATCAAATCATATTTGAACTAAAACTGTACTGTTGCAAAATCGTTGAAATGCTCACTAATTTGTTTTCACCCATTAGTATTGTTTACAAGTAAAAGAAAAAAAATATTTAAGCACAGAAGATGGCTGTAAAGCCGAAGGCGCCTTTGACTTAGGCCGCCCGCAAGGGCCTGTCTCCCTTTTCCCCGCCGACGCTCTTTCACTAACAAGTAAGATCACTCAGGAATGAGCAAACGAGTTATTTAATAATTAGCCTAATCATAAATAAATAATTATATTTAGTTTTGAAAAATAGGGGCTGGGAGGGGGTTGGAGTTCTATTTTCAAATTTTCGATGATATTATTTTATAATCTCTATATATATAATGTCCTTCTAGAGGACGAAGAGTGGCAAGATTGTTGGAGGAGAGTAGACACATCAAGATCCTGCAGGGTGTATAAAGAAAGTAAGAAGATACCGGGAGAGGAGGCCTACCTCAGGGACACAACCCTAGGGAAGAAGAACAGGGAGGTTAGGGCGAGAATGAAATGTGGGAACTCCCTCCGAGGAGGAAGGACACAAGCTGCAGAATGTGCAATAGAGAGGAGACAAGCCCGGAACACATCCTGCGATGTCACTGATTTAAGATGAGACTACCGGAGGTGGTCCACCTAAAACAACACCTGGAGGAACTTAGAAGGAGAAAATTCTCAGATGCCCTGAAGAAGGGGGTTTTTTAATGTGCAAAAAGTTCCAAAGGGGACCGGCCCTTTTGAATCGGAATTAACATGCAAATCCTCATAGGGATTTAACATTGGCTCTATAGAAGGAAGAGCCAGAATATTATCTGAAATACATCAGTAAAGTGTAATTCAAACAATTTTCA